>JAJPUD010001619.1:108385-144058 GCA_023553655.1 Myrmecobius fasciatus | reverse complement strand
GTAAATGCTGGTATATTATAATCAATCCTCAGAGAAGAGGAGGAGGCAAGTGTGGAGAGGAACGTCAAAACCTTGATAGTTGAAAAAAAATAAAAATAAACAAAAAAGGTATAGTTTATTCAGAGGAGAAATGGATGAACCAATTGATTTACCAAGACTTTTCAAATTAATGGGACATTTAGGTTTAGAGTTATTAAAACCTGCATGCTCTCATTACTCTTCAAATGCATGAATATTATTCACAAATACTATTTTATGGAGAACTCACAAAAGGTAAGCACTCAGGTGGTGGTCAGGAAAAGCTGTACAAGGATGCTCTCAAGGACTCTTTTAAGAACTTTAGAATTGACTGCATGACATAGGAGACACTGACACAGGACCAACCAGCATGGTGTACCCTCAGCAGAGAAGGTGCAAAGCAGGATTGAATTAGCTCAGAATAAATGCAAGATGCAAAAAGTTAGAGAATCTACCCCAAACATTCATAGGGATTATGTGTGTCTGCTGAGCCACACTTGGACATATTGGAACTTGACTCTAACATAGTGATGCCATTTTGGGCCTCTTCAAGAGGGAAGCACATTATTCATGAACAAAAGATTAATGATTTTAAACTGAAAAGCCTTTTGAATGGAGAGTTAAAGAACATAAATCTGCTCCACCATTAAGTAGCTCTGGGAAATTGATATTCATCATAATCTGGGGGCTTTAGTTTCTTCATTTGAAATTATTGATTTGGACTAAATAATCTTCAAAGTACTCTCACTGTCTAAAATGTTGATTTAATAAGTTTATGCTATTTAATAACTACACACACTCAAACATATTTTTTCTCATATTCTGCTACTTTAATTTTTACTATTCACTAAAAAGGCCTTTGGGACGTAATTCTTTCATCATAGAAGCTGGGATTGTGCTTATTAATTTATCATTTATTGGCTTTTTAAAATTACATTCATCACTGCGTTCATCTCTGAAGAAACATAAAGAGTCAACAATTCATTGAGGGAGATACATCAAAATAGGCAACCAATACAGGAGAGAAGAGCATGGAAATGAAAGATAAAAATAACAGTCATCATTTAGTTACCTCTTTTCTTCCAGGCAGGCCAGGAAAACAGGCATGATATATAATTAATTACAAATTTGGTCTGAGCCTGTAATTAATTTAAAGTAATAATTTTGTTCTCTTTAAAAAGCCATGATCAAAATGACTTTCAGAATTAATAAATCAATTTGTGCCACAATAAAAAAATTGTCTCCTACCCCAAACACTTACTGTGACTTTGTAATCTTAGAATTTACATTTTAATCACGAGTAATTCCTCTTAATTCTGAGGCTTTCCTTCTTTTAATCGTTTTCTATTTATCCTGGATGTAGTTTGCTTTGAATTTCTTTTTGCAAGTTGTCTCCCCTATTAGATTGTAAGCTCCTCCAGGGTAGGGACTATGTTGCCTCTTTTTGTATCCCCAATGTTTAGCACCATGCCTGGCAATAAATTCTTATTGATTGATTGACTGTAGATTAGAAGTTCTATGAAGATAGGAACTTTCCCTTTTGTCTCTGAATCTCCAGCAGTCATCATGTCGTGTTTGCTGAATTGAATACATGATGAAATAAAAAGGAAACTAAACTAAACAGGTCCTGGTGCCTGTTTTCAAATCCTTGTTTCAATATTTCCAATCAAATTGAACACAAGCAAATTATTTGCCTTTTTGTACTTCAGTTTCTGAGGTACAAAATGAGGGGGTTGGACTTGATGACCTTGGGATCCTTTACAAATCTGTAGGACCTTTGATTTAATAAAGTGGAGGTTCTTAACCCTTTCTCAGCCTAGATACCTTTGGGCATACAGTCTGGTGAGTCCCACAGATTCATTTTGGAATAAGATTTTTAAATGCAAAAAAATAAATTTAGAGAATCACTAAGGAAATCAATTTAATTGAATACAGCTAGGAAAATATTAGAGCAGCTAAGTGATGCAATGGATAGAGCAGTGGTTCTATGGATAGAGCTTGGGCTTGGAGAGAAGATTTGAGTGAAATCCATCCTCAGACACGTGTGAGCTAAATGACCCAGGGTAAATCCCTTAGATATGTTTGCTTCAGTTTCCTCAACTATAAAATGAGCTGGAGAAGGAAATGTCAAACTATTCCAGTATCTTTCCCAAGAAAATCCCAACTGGGTCACAAAGAGTTGAGTATGACTAAAATAACTAAACAGAGCAAACTATTAAAATAAGTTATATATACAAGGTTAAGAGTCTCTGCAAAAAAAGATGCATTTGCTGATTCATTCAATCATACAATTTTTATCCTTCCATTCTGCTTCAAAAATTATTAATGATGTTTTTGAACTCATTAATTTTTTCAATTAATATTGTTTTCTGGGAGCATGGACAATGTGTTATAAATTGAAACTTTCTTTCTTTCTAGTTGTAGACCTGACCAGAATCATCAAAATCAATTTTGGTACCTAAAGCAAGGAGTAATTCAAAACATAGCTCCATAAGCAGTCTACACTATGTCCTCAAATCAACTTTTACTTCATGATGTAAAATAGAGATAGGGACTCAAATTGTAATATTATCAGTGTAAGAAAACTCCCAGATAAGGAAATTTCTTCCATAGTGTAGATCAGCACTATTTCTGAGTTAAAGGTCAGGTGGCCAATATGTGTGAGAGTCTTAATTTGAATCCAAAAATTGATAGAGGGACTAGCTCTTTATCAATGTCATATTTTTCATGACACATAATATGATGAATAATTAAAATATGCTTTCTAAAGGAATTATTGCAGGCATTCATTTGGTGACCTCTTTAATTTCAATAGTTTTGGATACAGCTGTGGTTATTCCATTGCAGTTAAATGTTTTCTATATCAGAGTTGATAAACTGGACTTGATGCTTCCCTCCATAATTCCCTTTAAAAATGATTTTTGTGGGGCAGCTAGGTGGTGCAGTGGATAGAGCACCAGCCCTGAAGTCAGGAAGACCTGAGTTCAAATCTGGTCTCAGACACATAACATTCCCTAGCTGTGAGACCCTGGGCAAGTCACTTAACCTCAATTGCCTCAGCAAAAAGCAAAAAAAAAAATGATTTTTGTTTTCTTTTGTCAAATTTATTGAACACTGTGACAGATCAATGAATCTCATGTGGAATTTGATAATAAATTAGGACAGGGGAAAAATTCTAAAAGTAAAACATATCTTTTTAGGAATCCATACGTTTTTATTCATCAAAAGCTAGGAAATGGAGATGGTGTTGGCAGATGAATTAAAGTATGGAGTGGTTATTGACAAAGCACATATGTTGTAATATAATGTGAATTATAACATGGGAAATCAGCAGGAAGGACAAGGGGACATATCCTCTTCCATTTACACCAAAGAAACCACTCTACTCATTGACTGAACAGTATATTGCATTCATTTTCGCCTTCCAGCCAGAAATCACATAGTGTGCCCTGACATGATTTCAATCGTTTTAGTGTCTTAGTATTTAAGTAGAATAGAAAGACCTTGCTCTCAAGGAGCTCACAGTCATGTCATTGTCAACATCCTCTAAATATTATCTAGATCCTCTAGATCTATCTGGATGCAGATTATAGATCAAAATCCTTTTAGTCCCATGCTAATTTTGACTGTTGCAGAATAAATCAGGATGTGAAATCCATCTTGCTTCTGTGATGCATGAAATAGCTATCTAGATTCTACAATATTCATTTTATCAAAAAAGATTAGGAGAAAGGGAGAAATAATATTATTGATGAGGAAACTCCATGGGATCCTAGATCTAGAATCATAAGGAAGAAGAGAAAGGGGCAGAAATAAACATTTATTAAGCACCTACTATATGCCAGAGGCAGCTAGGTGACTTGGTAGATAGAGTACTACATGGAGTTAGGAAGATCTGAGTGCAAATGTGCTTGAGATACTTACTAGCTGTGTGACCCTGAGCAAATGAACTAACCTCCATTTATTTCAGTTTCCTCAGCTCTAAAATGAGATGAAGAAGAAATGGCAAAATACTCTAATATCTTTATGAAGAAAACCTCAAGGATAGTGTTGGTGTGCTAGGGCCTTGGGATTATAGATTTGAACACAACTGAAAACAATATGTTCCACTATGCTAAGTTTTTTTTTTAATGAATATTACATCATTTGATTCTTACAACAACCCTGGGAAGTAGGAATTACTATATTTACTTTATAGTCGATGAAATTAGGCAAATAGGGTGAAGTGACTTGCCCAGAGTCACACGGCTATTAAGTGTCTGAGTCTGGATTTGAATTCAGGTCTTCCTGATTCTAGACTCAGTGCTCCACACCTGGCTGCCCAGGGGGGTTAAGTAAGTAAGTGGCAGAGACAGGATGTAAATTCAGTTATCCTGACTCCAAATTCAACATTCTCTCCATTGTACTGCTTTAGCTAGAGGCTTTAGCATATGGAGGATGTTGTTGTTCAGCCTTCATTTCCAAAGAAGAGCACCAATATCATGGGATGATGTGCATGAATTGGATTTAAATGAGTTGAGTAAAAGTCCCCAGCTGCACCCTGTTTTCCAGAGTCATCAAAGTCCAATGGCATGACCAAAGTAAAGATTACTGGTGATGATCTGACCTTGTAGTCTTGAGATCTGACCAGTCTCCAAACACTCCACAGCTCCAGTTTTAGCTGCCTTCATGGCCAGTAGAATAAAATGTTCTCATCCAGCCATTCAGCTGGAGGAAGCCAGGGGGAAGTCTTCACATATTTGGGGTAGACCTCTCCCTAATTCACCAACAGAGGCTTGTCAATTATAATTTTACTGGGGTGTAGCTACTTCACACGCCGTAGTTATTTGGAGTCACTGCTTCTGATAGATTGAATTTGATGTCCCGCCTTTAAGCAGATCTTATGCCATAAATGAGAATTTCCAAATCAGAAACGGATCAAAACTACAAGCACAGATACTCTAAAATGGAGTTCCAGTTCACACGTCTTTGGATCTATTCCAGGCCTTCGAATGCAACGAAATTCAATGCAAATTGAACACCTGTCTCCCAGAGCATGGAAAATATTACAAGCATATTAGTAGTATTTGAATTTTATACTGTTGTCAAATTAAAGCAGGAAGGCAATGGCAAACAAATATGTACGAGTATTTAGATTCTTTTTCAAAGCTGTTTATCATGAAGACTGCATTGAATAAATACCCTGACAAGGAATCTGAAAATTAAGATAAGGAGAAACATTCTCATAAATATGAATGAAATTTATATGACTATCCCCAAATGGCATGTGTTTGCATATATCCATCAAGCGCACTGACAAGAGATCTCAAAAGGAATTGTTTAGACAATTGCTAATATGCACGTTCTGGGCAATAGAGCAAAAACATATGAAATGAAAGAGACTCGAAAAAGATATTAAAAATGCCAGCTCCTCCCGGCTGCACATCCCTGTGAAGAAAATCAAGGCTCCCAAGTTGTTTGGGGTAAATTCCTAGTTAGGACTGAAGTGATTATCAATTAAGCCATCAAATTCACTCCAAATGAAGCAGAGATGATCTCAGGATATTAGCATAATTGATCAGCAACTTCTCTCTATACCATATGGGATAATTATCCCTGGGAAATGCCCTAATTTTTAAAATATAATTTTGTTTAAGACACATTGACTACTCTAGAGGCAGCTTGATGCTATGAAGAAGTCACGCAAGATTTGGGTTTAATCTTTTTTTTTTTTTTTTTTTTGCTTTTTGCTGAGGCAATTGGGGTTGTGATTTGCCCACATAGCTAGGAAGTGTCTGAGACCAGATTTGAACTCAGGTCTTCCTGACTTCAGGGCTGGTGCTCTAACCACTGCGCCACCTAGCTGCCCCGGGTTTAATCTTTTTAAGGCAGTTAACAGTGCTAAATCTGGGTAAGTGAAATATTCTCTTAAGTTTCAGTGTCATCTGTAAAATGGACTATTTGTAGAAACTATTTTAGAGGTTTGTTGTGAAAAATCATCTGAGACCATGCATGGGAGACACTTTAAACTTTAAAACACTTCAGAAATGAGATCGTGTTATTTTTATTCTATCCATGGGGGAAGGGTTAAAATAAACTTTTAATATAAAAGTTTAATATTTAATATATCTAATATAAAATAGAAATAATGCTCTCTGTAGACTATTACCTCCCAAAAATGCAATCTCACTGATGGGAGCGACTAACTAGTTCAAGCTTTGTTTTTTTATATCCCTAATGCATAGCACTAAATGGGGCACATTATAGATAGCTCACCAATGGGAGAAGGGGCTGTTATAGCAGATGAATATTCTGAGAAGAGGAGGGCCCAGGGCTGCTGAGGGAAATTCCAGGGTGAGAGGGCAGCTGAGATTGGGGGAGTCAGAGCCAAGAGGAGAATAAAAGTAATCCCAGAAAAGTATCTAAGGTCCTCAAAATTTCAGGCCTAACTCACCTTTCCAGCCTTCCTCCACCATGCTCCATCTTGCTACCAAAGTGGCTCACCGGATGATCTCCTTGGCTACCATCTCTTTTTCTACCTCACCATAGCCCTAAAAGTTGGGTATGAAATTCATTTCTTCCACATCTTGGTCTCTCTTAATTCCTCTCTACCTTCCAAGACTCAGCTCCAGCACCATTTCCTCCAGAAGCCTACTTTGATCTCTCCAGGTATTAAGTATCTGTCTGTCTCTTCCTACAGTAGATTGTAAGTCCTGTAGGGCAGAGAATGATTCTTTTTTTATCATGTGCACCTAGCAAAGAGCTTTACACATTATAAACACTTAAGAAGGGTTTTATGTATTGAAATGGTGTTGATGATATGAGGTTACACTGCTAAAAATGTGGCTAGGCAATGGAAGTTTGCATCTTTCTTAACCATAAATCATCAGAGATCATGCTTCATTAGCCAGATGTATGAAACTCATTCTTTATTGGATAATTAATTACCTTCAGAACACGTTGACACTTAACCTTGTTAAGACATCAAAGAATTTGACTAGAAGGGAACAAAGCCCTATTATTGAAGAATCAATTAGTTTGCAGAACATGTTAATAAACTGAGTTTGGTCTAATTAAATATCATAAAGAAAGTCTCAGATGACAGGTTGGCTAATGGAAACAGATGCTGGGCTGATTAACTTCTCCTGAATCAAGCAGGAAATTTAAGAAAATTTGTTTTTGTCCTGAATTTGTTATAAAATCTGCCATAGTGTCAGGTAATTTTGGGGAAAACCAAAAGGATTGGTTAAGAACTGGAAGGGTCCTTAAAGGTCAGCAGGACCAGTCCCACCATTCTATAGACATGGACCCTGAAGCCCAGAGAGATTAAGTAATTCATCCAGATTCACACCCATTCTGATTGTATGTGTCAGAGTCTGAAGCTTGGCTTTCCACTGTACCATGTTGCCTTGCCAACAAGGACAATTAATAATTATTAAGTGAATAAAGCAATACAAAAAGGAACACAATGCTTCAAATAAGACAACACATTAAGCAAATATTAACTAGAATTAGAAAACAACTATCCTATGGAAATCATTTCTAGAAATTGTCTTTCTCCCCAAAAAGAGTCATTACTTTCCAAAAGGCTTAATTCAAAGAAAATGGCTTTCATACCACCCAGCTTGGAGGGGAAGGGAAACGTGGTATCAAGGCAAAATAAAAAGATGGAACCTTCTTTGATCTAAAACTGGAAAAGATCTCAGAGGCCAGCTAGTATAAATATTTTATTTTATAGATGAGGAAACTGATGCTTGGGAATAATGTCACATCCCATGTCACATAGAGAAGACATGTCAGAGATGAAATTTGAACCCACATGGTTGGACTCCATATTGCCTTCAATAAGGTGGATGCTTGATATGTGTTTCTAGACATAAAAAGAAACAGGGATGAGATGATCTTGTCATATCCTAGTTGTTTCTATTCAACTTTGGTCTAAACAAACATGAACACATACATGAAGCCATTCCAGATCTCTTGATTACTAGTTCCTTCCCTGCAAGCTGACCTTGTATTTAATTTGTGTTTATTTGTATTTATTCTTTACATACTTAAGTTTTTATATTAATATGTGTACTAATTGTCTTCCCCATTAGAATGTAAACTTCTTATGATCTGGTGTAATTTTGTTTTTTTTGACTTTCAATCCCAAATGCCTAACACAATGCCTGGCACACAGTAGGTGCTTCATAAATGCTTGCTGATAAGAGTGAATGCACAGTTAAATATATATCTATGTGATCATGGGACTACATAGATGCTGTCACAAAATGGTACAAGTAAATGTATATGTCTACATAAAGAACAGAAAGGAAATATGTATGTGCATGTATGAGAGAGAGAGAAAGAGAAAGAGATACAGAGAGAGAGAGAGAGAGAGAGAGAGGAAGATGAAGAGGAGGAGAAAGTGAAGAGGGGAAGACAGAAGCATGCTGACCCTAGATTAATGTCTTTTACTTATAGACTGATCAGGATAAAAGTAACAGTTCTATAGTTCTCAATTTAAAGAACATAATCTACTACTGACATATATAACAAATGGTCGATACTTGTTTAATTAATGAATTAATAAATGACTTCTCAGCTTTTGGAAACTGATGATTCAAGTTGAGAAAAAGGATCAAATATATTGGAAAAGTCTAAGTAAACAGTGCAACATTCAAGTGAATAAATAAAAGAAAACATTTAGTGAAAAAATGAATAAAAAGTCTTTCCATGATGTATATCCTGAAGGAGCACTGCCTAACTGTTAATTGGCATAACTAAAGACCAAGAAGGTTGTTTAACCTTGGAAGCAAGGCTTTGAAAATCCTAGTAGTAATATGAAGGTATCACCCTCTGCACTCTTCTCCTAAATATGAATTACTCAGAAAAAAAATGATCTTGGGAAATTCTGCCAGTAAAACATCAGAGAAATTATTCTATGTAAAATGAAAATTGAATATTTGAGTAAAAAATATCTTTTTCAATTAAATGAGCATTTTTCAAAGCATCGATTTATTTCCTGGCAATGCTTTAACACCTGTGGTAGAAGACAAAAACAAAGAGACAATTCCTGTCTTCAAGGAGCTTATATCCTGCCATAGTGAGATAGGCAGTGGTAGCTGGTAGATTTAGAGAAATGCACGGTTATTTATGGGAGGAACAATGTATATGAAAGAAGCATTAGGTCCATCCTTGAGGAGTCATGAAATAATGTCTCAGCCCCCTCCCTGGGTTACCTGATCAGTAGAATGTTAAATTAACAAGTAAGGGTTTGTCGTGGGCCAGTTATCCAATCCACTAAGAGCTAGAATGTCCAGCTATCCACCCAGAAGGAGAGGAGAACCTAACCAGAACTCCAAAGACACTCTGAAGAAACTCTGAAGAAACTGAACAACCCTTCACCGTTCAAAAGTATGTTACATCCACAATCTTATGAGATCCTCACAATAACCTTGTGGAGTCAAGACCTAAATGCACATCTGCCTCTGGCTGGGCCTGGGTTCAAGACCCACCTCTGACACATATTGTCTGTCTTGTATCCATAGAAAAGTCACTTAAACTCTGAATGTTCTCAGGCAATTCTCAGATATTATAAGATGCAAAGCAAGCACAATCTTCCATATGAGGAGTTTTTGCAAAGGAGCTCCTGTCCTTCCATCCCCTTAATCCCTAAATAAAAATAATCAATCTTCTGATGAGAGAGAAGTTTTGATTATTCTTGTTTTGTTATCTTAGGAATTTCCATGAAACTCAGAACTACAATCCCATCAAATGAAACCTTACCATAGAGTTCAAATCTGGCCTCAGACACATTAGCTGTATGACCCTGGGCAAGTCAATTAACCCCACTTGCCTTGATTTCCTCATCTGTAAAATGAGCTGGAGAAGAAATTGGCAAACCAAGAAAATCCCAAATGGGACCACAAAGAGATGGACATGACTGAAATGGTTCAACAACAAGGATATTTTCCCCACTTTTTCACTTTGTCTCATATTTGAAGGATATCTTGCCCTTTTTTCTAAGGTTCTTAGTTTTCCACTGATTTATCAAAGCTTTTAGCCAATGAATAGCATCTACATTTTACTTCATCTAGAGTGTTTTCTCTGTCTTTTCTTGTTATCTCCACTCAAACTCAGCTGATAAGGATTCTCCCAAACCTCTTTATGTTATCAATGCTATAAATAAACTCTAGTGAGGCCCTACTACCCAAAATGAAGGGGATAATTGTGGCAAATATTTGAATGGTCGAGGACAACAAAGAATAAACAAATATCTTTTTCAGAAACATCCAGTTTCTATATGTAAAAGTGGGTTTTCCCTTGAGTAGCCAGAAATCTTTGATGACCCCCTAGAAGCAGATTTTATCTTGGAGTCTATGACTTTTAAATTGTGTTGACAGCTGTATTTCAATATAATTGATTTCCTTTCTAATCCTGTGGGTTTTTTTGTTTATTTTTATTTTATACACTTAAAAATGTTATTCTGGAAATTGGTCCACAGGTATCAATAGCTAAAAGACTGGAAGACACAAAAATGGTTAAGGACTCCTGTACTAGATGTTAAGATATTTTCCTTTTTTTGGATAATCCTATTATTACTTATCAATTTAAATTCTGTATTCTGCCATTTGAATGCCAGTTCCTTGAGGGAAGGAAAGCTTTTTTTTTTTGTCTTTGTATGTTGCCTGAGATAGAACTTAATAAATGTTCCATTGGTTTTGGATTGAAAAGCTTTAACTTTTCTCAAAACATAACTTATTGTTATTAACAAAGATCCCTATTATTCTCCATTTTGCCAGCATGTGGAGGTCTAACCTCAGGCCAGAGCTGTTCATCAGAAAGGACAGAAGCTTAGATTCCTGTAAATTGTTCTGGAAAAGAACCACTCAGGGTTGTTATTCAATTTCCCAGCTTTACTTCAAGAATCTGCTTTTCTTTTTCATGTCGATCATTTTGAAAATTTCTGTCTTAGCATAAAATATTGATGACAGAACAACTGTTCTCCTCAGGCAGCTTCAGACAGATGGAACTGACAGCCTCTAAATCATTTTGTCCAGCATGGAGTAGAAAAAAATATAATTCTGAAAAGTTAACAAAGTGGCAAGGAACACTTTCCTTGAGAATAATTTATAAATCTCCTTTTGAAAAAGGTGGAAATGGAGAAATGAAGGAGAAAAAAATTCTATCAGGAAGGATTAATCTTTATTTCACAATTTCAGGTAAATGGTTAAAGACCTTAAAATATATGAAAGCTGTGTTATATAGACAGCTACAGAGAAGTAGAGAAGGTAGTGAATCTATAGCCATATAACCTAGGATGGAATCTTTGGTTTTCTAATTATTAGATGTATGATTTGAAAAAATTTACTTCATTTCTGTGATATTCATTTTTTTTAATCTGTAAAATTGGCAATCATGAGTATTGCCTGCTTCACAGAGTAGTGGTAAGGAAGGAACTGAGTCTAAATAAATTTGTGTCTTCAGTGCCTATTTCTATTCTCAGTACATATATTAGGCACTTGATAAGTGTTTGGTGATCTGCACTACATTAAATTTACAAGTAGTCAGTTTGAAGGAATAAACTTTCTCATTAAAGGGTATAGAAACTTTTTTTGTCCACATTTCTACTAGTTGATTTTTTTAGTTAAGGTTCCTACCGTAAATAAAACATGACTAATATTTTATAGTTTTATTTGCTATTCTTTCTTCAGAGAGAGAGAGAGAGCATTTTAATTTTCAGGTAACCCTTAAATTCTATCCTTAAGGCAAGAAGCCTCCAACTTCAAGATCCAAGCAAAGGTTCTTGATGAGAACATCTGTATTCTTCCAAGATATTAGTTTTTTTTTTTTTTACTCTGAATTAATTCACCGCAATATGATATTACACAATAGTATTTTTTTTTCCTTAAGGATTTTCAAAGCAGTTTTTTTGGATAGGAAAATTAAGTTCATATTGATGGAGACTATGCTGGTTTTCTAATAGTTTGTGATGATAAAATAAAATAAAAATAAATTATATGTTTTGTCTTTTTGTTCTGCAGCCTCACTGGCCCTAACAAGTTTGCTATAATTGGCATGTACAAATAAGTTCATCCAGAATAAAAAAATAATTCCAGTTACCCTCCACCCCGAGATGCAAAAAGGCAAAAATGAAATTATGTTGCCATTTGTATATGAAGATTATATTACTGAGAGAAGGGAACTAAAGAACAGAAGACTTTGAGATCATTTGTTAGCCATCTTCAAGCACTTAAAAGACCATCACATGAAAAAAAGATTCGTCTGGCAGAAGCTCTGCCCCAGAGGGAAGGACTAACACTGAAAAGAGAAAAAACTGAAGCTTGAGATAAGAAAAAACCAACTCCTGAGGAGAGCTATCACTGAGAGCAATGGACTGCTTCAGGAGGTATTGGGTTCTCTCCTTGGAGGTCTAGAAACAGAGTCTGAAGGAACATTGAGTGACATTGGATCACAGCAGTTACAGGTAGAAATAGGAGATTTCTTAGGGCCATGTTATCACCATGATTCTATGATTCTATTAAACTGTGGCTTATTGATCCACAATGGCGCTGGTAGAAAGGGTGCTTTGGGTTTTTGAGTTGTTTTTTTCCCTAGCAATAGTGATAAATTAACCTGAGTCATCCACACTCCCCACACCCCCTACCTCCACCACAGCTGCCTTGAAACCGACAGTAAACAAAAATAAAATAATATTTTATTTTTCAAGCAAATCACACCATTTATATGCTGAAGAACTGGCTTGCCATATGCTTACATTTCCTTTTTCCTCTTCCCCTGGGAAGGGAAAGAAACTGCAAATGGAGAGAAAAAGTATTATTTCACTGTGTTTACATAAAAAAATATACTATTTCATAATCTTGATTGAATTTTAAGTGGGACAAATAATATAAGCAGGGAGGCTAGTGAAAATGAGATTGAGGAGTGTTAATGAAGCAGGAGAGGGATAAATGGAGAAGCAGAAGCATGGTATTGAGTCAACTGGACCTTGGAAGCTGAGAGAGTTGGCTGCTTTCTCACTGACTAGCATCCTTTTGGCCTTGATAGAGAGAAGTTTTGAAGGGGGGTTGGCAAAAAAATGCCTAAAAGTTTCAGAGGGAGTGCAGGGGAACTGATTCTGGAGACCAGGCTAAGAATCCTACATAATTCTGAGTAGATCAGAGCTCAAGGGCTGAACCTAATGCTAAAGATCATCTCTGAGACAGCCTAGAAAAGATGGAGTGTTTTTTGATAGAAGTGATCCTATGTAGACATGATGCTGGGGTTCTCAGGGAGGGGCATCTTTGGGTCCATGGAGTTTCAGGATAAATGGGAGGGAGTGTGAAGTAGCTCCAAGCTTAATTCTTCAGCATCATCTGGAAGATGTCATCTTGTCTAGGAATATGGGGCCTTGGATACTCCATTGGGGACTTATATACCCCTAATAATAAGACTTCAAGATATTTAGTTTAAAGCCTTGCTGAATATCTGGGGCCTTGTACTATTGCTTGGGTCTCCTGAATGGATTGTATAAAACCATTGTATAAAACTAAAAATTATTTGGGGCTGGAGATCATCAGAGATGGAGAAATTGAGTCCTAGAAAGATTAAATGAAGGTTGCATGAGTAAACAGCACCTGGCCCAGCTGGGACTTGAACCTACATCCTCTGACATCAAATTCAGAGCTTGGCTTCTGATCGCATACAGCCTCTCTCCCAATGCCCAGCTCATGATGGGTAGGATCTTGGAATAAGCAGATGGGCGTCTAGCTCTCGTCCTAACCCCTTATGTGGGCACCACTTTTTAGACATCAGTATTTTTATTTTAAGAAAATTGGTCTAGATGATCTCAAAGTTTGAAAAGGAGCCTTTTCCGCTTCCTCTCAATGCTGATTGTACTATGACCAAGACCCAACGCCTTCTGGCTGTTTGATGACTTCCTGAGCTCTATATTGTATTATCCTAAAAAGTCAGTGTCCTGAATGAAGGTGGTACTTTCTGATCAATTTGTAGAGACATGGCCTTTTTCTAAACAAAATGACCCCAAGATGGTAGAGTTTCCTTTTAGGAAGAGAAAGGAAGAGCTTTGAATCCTAGGAAGGAGGCACATTGACAGCAAATGATAGGTAAGGTTTGGGAGAAATCTGATGGGACAAGTTTTGATTTTGCTTCATTGCCACTGGCTCCAAGAGCATGGGTTTCTTGATTTCTCTCCTCCTCCAAAGACCTATCTTTCCTTCCCCCAGTTTTCTGCCAGTCAAAGCCATGAGGCTCTCTGTTTCTGTGCTTCTCTATAGTCAGTATTTCTCTCTTCTTCTGAAGGGTGGAGGAGAGGAGCTGCTTTCTGGGCAAAGGTGGAAAGGGTTCAGTTGGACAGAGGAGCCACATTTTCTCCTCCTTCTTCCCTTTTGCTTTTTCTCTTTCTGCTAGGAGCTGGTAAACTGTGTAACCCCACATTTCCACATGGGCCCTGTTGGATTTCATGTAGCTATCAGCTGCTGATCCCCTCCATTTTCTACTAAGAATAATTGCACACCTTACATATTTAGGATTTCCATTAAGTTATCTTCTTCATCACTAATTGCTTATTGAATATTCTAGGGACAGTTCGAGTTTAAAGTCTAAAATTAAACAGTATTTCCCCTCACAAACTTTCCTATCTTCCAATTATGCAAGTCACTACCACCATTTTCCCCAGTTTCCCAGTATTGTGGACTTTAGCATTATTATATACAATTGCTTTGTCCACCACTAGAATGTAAGAGAGTAGGGAGTATTTCCCATTTGGCACTTGTAGCCTTAGAGTTAAGCACACATATTAGGTGCTTCATAAATAATCTTTTAATGATTGTTTTGGGTATATTTGGATGTTCTTCATTATCCAATTGCTACTCCTGAGAGTCTGAAGACTGTTGAATTAGTTTAGAGGGGTATTTTTCATCACTGATCTGAGAGAGAGGATGTAGCTGATGGTTGTTTTTTAATCTCATTCTTGAACCCACTTGAATTTTTAATTTGAAGAGTTCCACTTTCCAAGGACTCTCCATCCAATGTTTTGAATGGGTGGTGACTTGTGAAATTGTGACCCCTTGTGAAATTGGAGTGAAAGTGATTAATCTGGGTAAAGCCAGGCAGAGGGTATGGGGAAAGGCCTCCCCAAGACTTTTCTATAGCAGATCATATAATGAGGTTCAGCAGTATGCTATGAGACATTTTCATAATTCATCGGTCCTAAGTGACATCAAGATGCTAGGAAAGCACAAGAGGGACAATGGCACATGTCTTGGAGCCCGCTGATTTAGAGCAATTGATGATGAGTTCTGAAACTGTCACAATTCCCCATCCCTGTGACTTCTTCCTCAAACTACCTTCCCCTAATCTGCCAAATGACCTTGTATTCTGCTGTGGGCTTAACATTCGGGGCCTGAGATGAACTCATGCTCTTTCACTGAGATCTTATCACCCAGCCTCTTAATCACATCATACTAGTATCTGAAGTTCCACTTGAGTCAAACATGTGACATAAATAAGAGACTGGAGGAGCATTTCTGCATCTTCAACACCAGACTGGGATGCTCTAGTTATCAGACGCCTTCATAGAAATGGCCCTTCATTTAATGACATCTACTTGCTCCTGTGATCCATTAGCACTGTTCACTAACATTATGGTACAAATCAGAGCACTTAGAAAATATAACTGGTGAGGTCTTGAGAGAATAGGATGCAGACCATGATAATTTTAATAGGAACTTAGGGGACACCGTATCTGACTAAGGATCTTTGACATAAAATCAAAATGTGTACATGGTTCACCAGGGATGACAGTGCTAGGCCAGGAATGCAATTCTGGGGAGGGGGAGCCATGAAACCAATGGGTACAAGGTAGTCTGGGACATTGAGGGGAAGGCCAGCAGATCTCCATTCTTAATTTCTTGTCCTTAACTCAGTTCTCCATTCAGTATATCCTGCCCTCTCTCCTCTGTACTCTGACAATTCATTTCTTCACCAAAATCCCAGTAGAGTAAAATTGATGGGGTTATCACACCCCCACTGGCTAATAAAATGCCCAGCACACATGCTGAATAAACCCCAGCTGTCTTGAAAAACTTAGAGACAATGTGCTATAGTGGATTTTCCATGGCACTGGAATCCCAAAGACCTGAATTTTGCACAGAAATGTTAGCTTTGTGATGCTGGGAAAATCCCTTAAACTTCTTTGACTTCAGGTTTCTCAAAGGGAATTGGACTCAACAATCTCAAAGGTATTTTTCAACCATAAATCTACAACTCTATGAATTAAAATTTTGGTCACTTAAAAATAGATCCAATGCAATTGTATATAGGATGTGTTGTAAAGCAAGATACTAAAAGAGTTGTAATTAAAGTGGAACAATTGGGATTTTGCTCCAGTGCATTGAATTTTGGAAGTGGCTGACAGAAATTATTGTCTGCCAGTAGCATAGTTACAAATGATGCAAGTAGCTAGTTAAAATAATAATTTACTAATATCAGTGTCCTCCAGATCATCTCTTAGTCCTTCTTCCAAGGATCTACAAATTGTGCAAGCTCTCATCTCACCAGGTTGCCTTTTGCTCCACTTGCCAGGGGGGAAAAATGGTAGTTATGGTCCTCAATGCAAAATAAGGTAAAGACACAGTCTTTCTCCTTCCATAATTTAGAATAAAGCGAATGAGAATATACACACTTCAAAAATGATACACCCACAGCATAGGAGAAAAAGTGCTGAATCCACAGGGAAGAAAGGAAAAAATTGGTAAGAGCTCAAAGAGCTAAGAGCCCCAGGCTTCTGCTGGCTTGTTCTAAACCAAGCCTATTGAATGCTTTTAAAAAGTTTAAATAAGGTATTTCCAATCGTTCCTTTTTAAAAATCTCTGTTTTTCACTGGAGAGTATAGGAATAAATGGGTTTTTCCTTAAAATGATTAGTAGTATCTACTTAAAACCTTCAGCAAGCATCATATGTAATGGAGTCAAACTAGAACCATTCCCAATAAGATCAGGAGTGAAACAAGGCTGCCCACTGTCACCATTACTATTTAATATTGTATTAGAAATGTTAGCTTCAGGAATAAGAGAAGAAAAAGGGATAAAAGGAATCAGAGTAGGTAGTGAAGAAACCAAATTATCACTCTTTGCAGATGACATGATGGTATACTTAGAGAACCCTAGAGACTCAACTAAAAAACTACTAGAAACAATTCACAACTTTAGCAAAGTGGCAGGATACAAAATAAATCCACATAAATCATCAGCATTTTTATATATTACCAATAAAGTTCAGCAGCAACAGATACAAAAAGAAATCCCATTCAAAATAACTGTTGATAGTATAAAATATTTGGGAATTTATCTGCCAAGGGATAGTCAGGAACTATATGAACTAAATTACAAAACACTTTCCACACAAATCAAATCAGACCTAGTCAATTGGAAAAACTTAAAATGCTCATGGGTAGGACGAGCGAATATAATAAAAATGACAATACTATCCAAACTAATTTACTTATTTAGTGCCATACCAATCAAACTCCCAAGAAATTATCTTACAGATCTAGAAAAAATAGTAGCAAAGTTCATTTGGAAAAACAAAAGGTCAAGAATTTCAAGGGGATTAATGAAAAAAAAAGGCTGACGATGGTGGACTTGCTGTACCAGATCTAAAACTATATTATAAAGCAGGGGTCATCAAAACCATTTGGTACTGGCTAAGAAATAGAGTAGTCGATCAGTGGAATAGGATAGAATCACAAGACAAACCAGGCAATAACTATAGCAATTTGGTTTTTGATAAACCCAAAGACCCCAGCTTTTGGGATAAGTATTCACTATTTGACAAAAACTGCTGGGAAAACTGGAAACTAGTGTGGAAGAAATTAGGGCTTGACCCACATCTAACACCACATACCAAGATAAGATCTAAATGGGTTCATGATATGGATATAAAGAGTAATACTATAAGTAAATTAGAGGAATGTAATATAGTTTACCTCTCAGACCTATGGAGATGGAATAAATTTATGTCCAAAGAAGAACTAGAACTCTTAATTGAAAACCAGATAGATAACTTTGACTATATTAAGTTAAAAAGGTTTTGTACAAACAAAATCAATGCAGACAAGATTAGGAGGGAAGCAATAAATTGGGAAATCATCTTTACATTTAAGGGTTCTGATAAAGGTCTCATCTCTAAAATATATAGAGAATTGTCTCATATTTATAAAAATTCAAGCCATTCTCCAATCAATAAATGGTCAAAGGATATGAACAGACAATTTTCAGAGGATGAAATTAAAACTATTTATAGTCATATGAAAAGGTGCTCCAAATCACTGTTGATCAGAGAAATGCAAATCAAGACAACCCTGAGGTACCACTTCACACCTGTCAGATTGGCTAAAATGACAGGAAAAGTTAATGATGAATGTTGGAGGGGATGTGGGAGGGCTGGGACACTGTTGCATTGTTGGTGGAGCTGTGAACGGATACAGCCATTCTGGAGAACAATTTGGAGCTATGCTCAAAAAGTTATCAAACTGTGCATACCCTTTGACCCAGCAGTGTTTCTACTGGGCCTACATCCCAAAGAGATTTTAAAGGAGGGAAAGGGCCCCACATGTGCAAAAATGTTTGTGGCAGCCCTTTTTGTAGTGGCAAGAAACTGGAAATTGAAAAGATGCCCATCAATTGGAGAATGGCTGAATAAATTATAGTATATGAATACTATGGAATATTATTGTTCTGTAAGAAATGACCAGCAAGATGATTTCAGAGAGGCCTGGAGAGACTTACATGAACTGATGCTGAGTGAAATGAGCAGAACCAGGAGATCATTATACACGGCAACAACAGTACTATATGAAGATCAATTCTGATGGACATGGCTCTCTTCAACAATGAAATGTTTCAAACCACCTCCAATTGTTCACTGAAGAAAGCCATATACACCCAGAGAGAGGGATGTGAAATGTGGACCACAACATAACATTCTCATACTCCTTGATTGATGTTTGCTTACATTGTGTTTCCTTTATCTGATATATCATTTGTGTAGACAAGATTTTTCTTGCACAACAATGACAAGTTTGGAAATATGTATACATATATTCGATTTACCAATATTTTAACATAATTAACATGTAGTGGATATCCTGCCATTTGGGGAGGGATGGGGAGTTGGGGGAAAAATTTGTAACAGAAAGCTATGTAAGGGTTATTGTTGAAGAATTACCCACACATATGTTATGCAAATAAAATTAAAAAAATAAAATTAAAAGAAAAAAGAAAAAAGAAAACAGACCTATTAAAAAAAATCTCTGTTTTTTTCCTTAAGGAACTCTGGCTGATGATGGAAACTATTTTCCTTAATGAAAATCACGTTACCCCTATACCCACCAATGGTCTCCCAGGAGTGAGGGCCAAGAAGATGCTGGATCCCCTTGGTCTTTACCATCTTTTAACAGCATCACTACTATGGGTAGATCTCGGCTGCAGTTTGAGTAGGGTGAGGGAAAGAAGCTGGCAGAACACAAGGGTCTCCAGCCTAAATGAGAGTGCTTGGATGCAGAACACAAGACTTTTTATTTCTCCTAAATTGTGGCACTCACAGTATCATGCATGTGATCCTCTCCCCTACCTTAAACAAAAACAGAAAATGAGGTGGTTTCATCAGATAGCACATAGTAGGTGCTCAAATATTTGTTGTCTAGATTGGGACCCAACTTGTCCTTGTCTCTGTGAACCAGCTCTTTCTACTTTACCATATTGTTGTTCAATCATTTTAAACTCTGTGACAACAATTGGGGCTTTCTTGGTAAGTATATTGGAATGGTTTGCCATTTCCTTCTCCAGTTCATTTTACAGATGAGGAAACTGAGGCAGACAGGGTTAAGTGACTTGCCTAGGTTCATCCAGCTACATACTCTTTTTTTTTTACTGAGGCAATTGGGGTTAAGTGACTTGCCCAGGGTCACACAGCTAGGGAATGTTAAGTGTTTGAGACCAAATTTGAACTCAGGTCCTCCTGACTTCAGGGCTGGTACTCTATCCACTGCGCCACCCAGCTGCCCCTAGCTACATACTCTTTATGACTCGATGTAGGGATAAGGTTGCAGACTGGACCTGGGTGATGCCATCGGAAAAAGCAATTCCCAGGTGAGGAAATTCAAATGCCTGAAGGCAGTAGTGCTTCAGCAATGCTGATTAGCATCTTCTCTACCATGTAGTCTTAGAGGGATGCCTAGAGCACCAAGAGGCTGTGCCCAAGCTCACCCATGCATCAGAAGCAGAATTTGAACCATAAGTCAGCTACTCTACCACACGGTTTCTTTTACAGCCATCCTGAATTCTCTTCCATCCCAATGGATTCACTGAAATCCAAGACCAATCTAGTCTTCAGAGAAAACTTTTTTCCTCCTCCAAATCTCATTGGACTCATTAAAGCTACTTTTGTTTAAAAAATGAACAAATAAATCTAAATTTCCCTTAGGAGAGAGAAAGCTTATTTGTTGAAATAATTAACATCTTTATAGTACTTTAATATTTGCAGATTCATATATCTCTCTTGGTGCAATAGCAATGAAGTGAGTTGGATGCTATGATCTTTCCCATTTATAGATGAGAAAATCAAGACTGAGAAGAGTTGATTGACTTACCCAGGTTCACTCAGCTAGGAAGTCTTTGAGGTACAACTCAAAATTCAAGTCCAGCACTCTCCTAAGCCGCCTATCTGTCTCGTTGTTATGAAGGGGAAAAAAAAACAATTTATTGGCCAATTTAGTCAGTCTCCTCTCTGCCTAAATCCTTCATTTTATGTAGGTATTCTGAATCTAATGGCATTTCAGCTTAGGAGGAAAATGAAAGTCACCACTATGTTGAATTGATTACTTGTAGTAGACTCATGACCGGACATGGCCAACAGTGCCATGAAACCAGGAGACATGAGATAGTGGAAATTTGCAAAATTAAAGGGGAAAGCAACAAATCTGTTGTATTAGAATAGAACTGAGAACTTGTCTATCCTACATTACAAATTCCATCAACTTGTAAACAGAATATTCCACCGCGTCTGGTGAAAGTCTAGAAATATTCATTAGCAGCAGGAATTTAGGCTTCTCACATAATGACCTACTCCATTTCTGGAATCCAGCCATCCCCAGTTTCTTCTTAGGAATCTCTTGGGCTTTTGACAGGAGCAGGAAAAAGGGAAAGAAAAGGAAGAAGAGAACTTGGAAAGAGAGAAAGAAGAGGAAGAGTTTTCTTTCCTTCTTATGAATGTGGAACTCAATTCTTCCCCAGCATGAAAGGAAGAACTGGAGTGATGGAATGGTCCTGAGACTCCCTCTATCTACTCTAGCTACTGGCTGACCTTACTCTCTGAGTGATGCTTCCAGGGTTTTCAGATGCTGCAAAGAGCTGTTGCTAATTTAGATCCCACAGATGCTACATGTGGTTTGGTTATCAAGTTAGCACCAGGCCGATACCTTTCCCCTAATTTCAGCTAGATAGAATGCTGTGGAGTTTTATGGAACCTACAATGATTGAGAGTAAATGGGACACTGTCCATTTAGAACAATAGGACACCTGACATATGATAGCTCAGTTTCCTGAACACATCAGCACCTTTGCAGACTGCTAGATCATAGTGGTGATAAGCTGGTAACTCAAATGATTGTCATATTTATCCAAAATTTATTTAGTTCAAACCTTTCCCATATCCTCCAACTCTTTTTATGCTTTTGAAAAGAAAATGCATATTTTTTTCCTGATGATTTATCTCCTTTCTCTTTGGGTACCGTGGCAAAAACCTAAGCTACTTTTTCTATTTTTGCTGAAATGAAAAGGATTATTTAATAACTGATCCCATTTTTAAACTACTTTATGAAACCATCAAAGGCTCTACATGGGAAAGAATGAATGATACTCCCATTTGTAGGGCTTAATTTCATATCAACTCATGATTATCAGGAGATATTTACTTGGACATATCTTTACATACTCTAAATTTTAGTGGTAATGATTTACTTGAAAAATTGGGCAATTATACAGTGATGCAGCACATGGTACAGTAAAGTTTTGCTGCACAGCAGCTCTTTCTAGAATACTTATCAATCACGTTTATGAGTATGAATATTTTCTTGTATCTTATCCTTTATGATTCTTTGTTTAGAGTGGTTTGCCACCTGTTCATCTCTACCATGTATCAATCATGTGTGTGTGTCCATTTATGTGAACACATGAAAGATGAGTGATTTCATCAATAAAAAGTAAGTACTTCTAGTATAGGACTTCTCTCCATCAATACAACTTTTTTTTTGACTTAATAGATAAAATTTAGCAATTGCCAATATTCTCAGATAAGTTAAGTGATCTACCAGGGTGGGAAAAGAAGAAAGGAAGGAAGGAAAAAGAAAATAAGGAAGGGAGAGAGGGGAAAAGGAAGGAAAGAAGGGAGGGATGAAGGAAAGAAAGAAGGAAAGGAGGGAGAAAAGAAGGAAGGACAGGAGTTTTTATGAATTGCCTACTAATTACCAGGTACTGTGCTCAGTGCTTTATGAATATTATCTGATAAGCTATAACCCTTGAGGTTAGGACTATTTATTATTACCCAAATTTGCAGCTGGGGAAACTGAGGCAGATAGAGGTTAAATGTCTTATCCAGGATCACACAGTTTACTAGTGTCTGAAGCTGGACTCCAGGCTCAGTACTCTATCCAGTGTGCCACTGTGAAGTTGGGTTCAAATACCACTCTGGCATTTGCTGCTTTTGGGTGACCTTGGGACAATCTACATTGCCCTTCTGATCTCTGCTTTCTTGTCTGTAAAAAGAAGAGGTTGGATTTGGTGGCCATGAGGGTCCCAGCTACCTCTAAGCATATGATCCTATGGCCCAGGTTAGACAAGCCACTAGGTGGTGCCAGAGGGCACAGACCTGGTCTTGGAGTAAGAAAGTCCAGAGTTCAAATCCTAGCTCAGACACTAGCTGTTCAACCTTACCTCTATAAAATCAGAGAAGGAAATGTCAAACCACTGCATTATTATTGCCAAGAAAATGCCCAAGAGGATGACAGAGAGTCAAATATAACTAAATGGCAATAGAAGTCAAATGTAAAGTGATGTCTTCCTAACTCTAATTGATCTCCTGTTTGGTTGCCACTATAGACACATAATTATAATTATCCCTACCAAAAAAAAAAAAAAAAAAAGAACAAAAAAGAACAAAAAAAATTTTGAAGTCAATAGATAATATATCCTTGCATCCAATGCAACAATCAGTTGCTGTAAATGGCTGAATACTGTCAATAAAATTTGTGCAGCTAAGAATGTTCATTTCTTCAGACTTACAAGACTTTATTTTAATTGTTTAGATGTTCATATCAGTATGTTGTAGAAATGAAATGGCTTTTATCCAATTCTACAGAGGTAAGAAAGCTTATGACTGCCTATTTAAATAAAGCATATATCAGTTATTCAGGCATCTGTAATGTACTTCTAATTATCTTCTAATGGACTCCTTGTAAAGAGAGTTTTATGAGGAAATCCTATTAAAAGCAGTCTTTTTATTTTCTCCTGGGACACCAAAAAGGTTTTTTTTTCAGGGAATTTCTATCTGCACGATTCTTTATAGTCCAACAATATCAAAGAAGGTTTTCATTATTATGCATTTTATGTAAACATGGATTTGAAATGCAAAATGGCTATTTGAAATTCAGCCCAGACACAAGACAAGAGACCAGCAACAAAAGATCTCGGTCTGAGTGTCCAAAGATCTTCCAGGTCCAGTACATATTCAGCAGCTCCTTCTAGTAGGAGCAATATTTATGAATGTCACTGGACTGTAACATATTCTTTTTGCTCAGGATTAACACAAAATAAATCTACATCTAATTTCCTAGGCAATTTCACATCCATCCAAGAAGTCTTGAGGCAAAATGCATTGGTTAGGCCTGTGCAGCTACTGAAGAAATATATTTTGTTTTCCGCTTGCTGCCCATAAATCTCATACTTGAGCCTGTCAGGCAGCCCTTGCTACACAACAACAGAAAGTGGTGATTTTACACAATCAATTTCAACTAATCATTTTTTCTTAACAAAAAAGGAGAAAAAGCCAAGGAATAAGGAAGAGTCAAAGGGTCATATTCTCTCTCTCTCTCTCTCTCGCTCTCGCTCTTGCTCTCGCTCTCACTCTCCCTCTGTCTTTTTGTTTATCTCTGTCTCTTTCTTTCTCCTTCTTTCTCTCTCTCCTCCTCTCTCCCTCCACCCCACTTTCCTTCCCTCTATCTCTCCATCTCTCTCTGTGTGTCTCTGTCTCTCTCTCTGTCTCTCTCTCTTTCCTTGAAATTAATTTATTTGTGCCTGGATAAAGTGTGCAAGGTTACATCTTCTCATCTTTTAATTCAATTCACTCACTGCACATTTATTAAGTACTGTGATGTGCCCAAAAAAACAGGAGATTTAATCAGAGAGAGGTACTGGCTTCAAATACTGGCTCTGACAACTTTCCACTTGAGTAATTTTTCTTAAGCTGTTTGATTCCCAGTTTTCTAATAAAATGAGCAGTTGGAGAAGATGGATGACGTGGTCCCTTCATGGTCTTAACATATGAGTTTAAGACCACTAAGATAGAAAAAAGGTCTTGTGCAATGCAATAGGAATACAAAGACCAAACAGAAAAAGCAATATCTCTACTTTCAAGATATATATATATATATACATATATATATATATTCTTTGCCTTTGGGATAAGAGAAACATTCATGGCATATGGTATAACACAAGGTTGTAGCTGATGGAAGCAAAAGACAGATCCAGATGAAGTACACTAAGAACATCTAAAGAGGGATAAAATAAAATACTTTGTAGTGGGGAAATTTGAGGAGAGAATACTAGGAAGATAAAGATTATGAAAGGTAGAGGGGAGGATGGAACACATGTACTCTGAGGTCAGAGGAAAGACCAAGCTAAAGCAAGATGTAAGAAACAATATCCTAATCTACAGGAACAACTTTGATTGATTTAAGCAGGAGAAACCAAATTAGATTTTGCAATCTGGGATTTTGACCAGGAAGGCAGTGAGATATAAAAGAAATAGTGTGCTGAAGGATGATGATGAAGATAGAAGAAGGTAGTAAGAAGAGTAAAGAAAAAGGAGAGAGGGAAAAGGGAAAAGAAGAGAAGAAGAAGAGAATGATGGAGAGCAATAACTATTTCCACATTTTAAGTGAGTGGATGGAGTGCTGGCTTTAGAGTTCAAAAGACCTAGTTTCAATTTCTGCCTTTAATCTTTAATATTTACCAGCTGTATGACCCTGACACAAGTAGTTTTAGCTCTCACAGCTTCAGTTTACTCCTCAGTAAAATAGGATGAATAAAGCCAGTAGTACCTACTACTACTACTACTACTACTACTACTACTACTACTACTACTACTACTACTACTACTACTACTACTACTACTACTACTATTCATTGATTATGAATATCAAGTAAAACACAAAACAGAGAAATGCAAGATTGGAAAAAAGGGTCACACACACACACACACAAAGCCAGAGGTTTAATGGAAATTACTTTCTTTTCAGATGCCCATTTGCAGATGACATCATATTAACTGGGCCAGCCAAAGAATTTCCTAAATGACATTTATTATCACTACTCACTTGGGAAAAAATGAGATTGATGAAGAAGTTGCTCAGCCTATGATAAGCCGTTAATTAGGCAACCCATAAAGTTGGTACTTTGTTCTATGGATCTTGGTCAGACAATGTACAAGAACAATCATCTAGATTCAGAAATAAAGAGGAGGGGGAAATGGAGAAAATGAATCGTTAAAAATATATTTCCAGGCTTCTCTTTGACCTATGTTTTTAGCCTCAATATTCTTCCAATGAGGGTGTATGATGGAAAATCAAGGATAATCCCTGTCAATAAGGAGTTGAGGTTGAGGATTAGTCAAAAGGTAATGAAAAAAGCACATGATAGGTATGAATGATCTATGATACTTTGTAAGTTAGGAAATGATCAAGAAAAGTGGGTAAAAATATACCATTCAAGAAATACCTGGCCAATGAAAGAAAAATATGTCATTCATGAGAAAAAAGGATAAGCAATGAAAAGATGTGGGTTTCCTCAGTATCCACAGGTATCAGGAGATTTAGAAAAAGCCCTTCTGGGTGATAGAGGATGCTCTGAAACAGAACTGCAGAAGAACAAAATCACATGGAATGGATAGATATGGATAGACTGCAATCTGCATCACTGGGGGAATGTACACATTATAAATTAAAGTATGAAATAATTACTGATTTCAAAGTATTTTTTTCTCAAAACAACTGTATGAGATGGCTTTTGAGTATCAAATGAGGTATCCTATGTAAAGAACTTTGTAAATCTCAAAGGGCTTATGAAAATGTCAGGTAGCATCATCACAAATAATAGTACATGCATTTTGTAAAGCATTTTAAATTCATTGTCTCATTCAATTATTTAAGAACCTGCTAATACCGATCAATGAATCAATCAATAGATTTTTATGATGCATCTATTTTGTCCCAGATACCATACTACTCACTGTATTAGTTGCTCTGGGGGATTATCCCTTTCCAAACTTTCTATTTGTGATTTCATCATGGTCAAGAGTACCACACTGGGGGAATCCATCCTCTGAGGCAAATAAAAGTCTTTTTAATTTATAGTCTTAGTCCTTTATGACCTAGAGAGTTTAAGTGACTCATCAACAGTAGCTCAGTTTCTACATGTCAGAGGCAGGATGTTCACCTCCACTTTCTTTTCTTTAAAGCTGACCTTATTTCCATTCTGTGACACAATTGTTGGCACTGTGTAAATTTAAAGATGAATAAGACATGGCCGCTTTCATTGAAGAGTTTATAGTCTAACCCCATCTTTTGTCTACAAACACAGCTCTTGCCCCATGTCTTCATTTCACTCAGAAAGAGATGGGTTTTATTTTCTTTGAAGCAGATTGATTACTGATTGCCAGGTGAGAAGTGAGTGAGGAATGACTTTCTGCAGTCCTCTGAGGACAGAGAGGGAAACTGTGCCTTTCTTGGCTACTGATCTCCAAAGGTATAGTTCAGACTTGGGATCAGAAAAATGAGGATGTGTCAGACAATAACAGAAAAATAACTTATAAAAAATATTTAGAATAGTGGTTTCTAAAATTTGTGACTTAAAGGATGATTATCCTTACCAAAAAATGGTTGACGTGCTTCTTCTCAAACTTGATTACCTCTCCTAATAGGTTTATCACACTTGAGAAGTTGCTGTAACATTTTTTTGGGAGCAATCACACAAGATAGGGAGAACAAGAAAACCCATTTGACAGATGAGAAAAGGGAAGTTCAGAGAGATCATGACTTGTATTGGATCACCCAGTTGGGAAGAGCCTGATTTTATGGTAAAGGATCTAAAGTATCCTCTTTTCCTTTACTTGTCCACTGAAGATCCTCACTTTTTGCCAAATAAGTTTATTTACAAGTTCACACTATCCTGATTACTGGATTCTCTTTCTTTTTTCACCTCTTGTTTCTTGCATTTTTCATACACATTTTTCAAGAAAAAAAATCAAGGGAACAATTAGTCAGTGTCCCTCGGTATACTTATTTTCTCTCATTTGAAACATTGAACAGCTAGCTTTTACAGACTCATGGAATCAATACTTAGTACATGTAAGACTTGTACAAGACAAGTACATGCATGAATTCTTTTTTAGAATTTGTTTTGCTTTTTTGCTGAGGCAATTGGGGTTAAGTGACTTGCCCAAGGTCACCCAGCTAGGATGTATTAAGTGTCTGAGGCCAGATTTGAACTCAGGTCTTCCTGACTTCAGGGCTGGTGCTCTATCCACTGAGTCACCTAGCTGCCCCCCATGCATGAATTCTATGAGTCAGTGTTACTATGGTCAGGTAGGCAGGCACCTCTAGAATAAAAAATCAAGAGCCATAAGAGACCTTAGGGATCACCTATGACAGATGAACAAACTCAGGCCCAGATAGGTGAAGAGACTTTCCAAGAATGGGGAT
Source organism: Myrmecobius fasciatus (assembly GCA_023553655.1). NCBI lineage: Eukaryota > Metazoa > Chordata > Mammalia > Dasyuromorphia > Myrmecobiidae > Myrmecobius > Myrmecobius fasciatus. The sequence goes on along the minus strand of JAJPUD010001619.1, from coordinate 116,019 downwards.
TTGAATGGGGCACTCTGACCCCCAATTGGATACTCTTTCTCTCCAGTAGAAGAGTCAGACACACCAATTGCAAAACTCCTGAATGTGGCCTGAACCACATTAAAATGTAACTTAATTCTTACCTTTTATTTAACAAATAACAAATTTTTAACAAAATAAATAAAATATACCATAGATAATGTTAATTTGTGCTTCTCTAAGTCTCTATACAACCTACAGGGATTGGTTTCTACCCAGAACTAATTGGAAAAGGAAAGCAAAAGCTATTTCTATGACCCTGAGACATCATCAGCCGCTCTATTCTCCAGAATCTTTATGGGATATGGCTCAGTTTTTCAGTTGGATCTGATTTTTCATGACATCATTTAAAATTTTCTTGGCAGAGATACTGGCCATTCCTTTCCAGCTCATTTTAGAGATGAGGAAATTGAGGCAAAATAAGATTAGGTGACTTGCTGAGGATCACACAGCTAGTAAATGTCCGAGGCCAGATTTGAACTCAGGAAGATGAGTCTTGGGGATTTTAGGTCTACTTCTCTACCCACTGTGCTACCTAGATATTTCAGGCTTCCTGTGGGTTTCTAAAAAAGCAGAGATGGCTCAGGCTGCTGGATCCTCGTTCCTATGGAACCATCCCAATGCAGCATGCACAGTACTGGTGGGAAGGAGATCAAGATTCTTTTGGTCTGGGTGACTACTGGGCAGCAGAGCAGTACAGCCATAGACATGGATTGGTATACCACCATTGGTCCTTCTCTTTCCTTTATTTATTTATGGACAACTCTGCATAGAAGGATGTATCAGAAAACCTCCACTTTCTTCTGTTTGTCTGTGTACCCCTCTGAATGTACCTCTAGGAGTCTATTTAGTGGATGGCTTTCCTTATGATTTTCTATTTACTGTCCTTTTTATTTCCCATTAAAGTATGAGTTCCTTAGGGCAGAGATTGTTAATTGTCTTTGTATCCTTAGTGTTAACTTAATATATGTCGATAGTGACATATAATAAGCTTTTTTGTGATTGATTAGTTGGTTGATTGCATATGGCTTGGGAGAAAATCTCTGGCTATAGAGCTAGATGATAGAAATATAAAGGCACTCCTTCTCTTTCTCATGCACATAGTCATCTTTAAAGTATGGGGATAGGTTTAGAAACCCTGACCCAAAAGCTTGAATCAGTTCTACTTTTCAAAGTTTTCTATGGATAGCTTCAAAGCAGAAGAGGAGCTGGTGCTCTTAGAATGGTTTTCCAGCTAGCTGCTGCTTTCCTACATCCACAGAGCAGTTTAGTTTGATGATTATCATAGGTGGAAGAGGACCCTTTTCCAAATATTTCCAATGCAAGGTAACAGGGAGTGCATGTCCCATGATTGATGTAAATTAATTATTAGAAGGTCACACAGCAGATAAGAAGGACCTATCATTTATAGACATTTATAGATTTTTTTTGTCCCCTACTTCTAGATATCTTATATCTGCTACTTACTTTCATATCTAGCTGGGTAGATAGTGTCACAGCACTTTTTCCCTTGTCCTTCCTTCTCTGGGAGAAGGATCAGATAAGCTTTTAAGTGTACTCCATCCCTGGACAAAAAGCCCATCATTATTATAGATTAATTCATGATCCAGAAATCCAAATCCTGTTCTTAGATATCACTTTCTAACTAGCTGTTTCCTTCCCAAATCTGTCTTTGTCTTTTAAAGTTCATATTTATGATCATCAGTGGTCATGAAAAGACCACCCAGGTTTCTACAATTTTATTCTTATTTTTCTGCCAATAACTAACTCCCTATAAAGCTTCCAAGGGCTCTTCAGGCAGGATCATTTATCCCAAAATAAATCACCAGAATTGCATCACTGGAAGATTCTCTGTCATACTCAAGATACATGTCACCTTGATGGACAGCTGGCTCATGTCCCTTCAGTACGGTCATAATTATCACCACCAGTTGTCCTCCAACTGTTAAAACTGTTTTATTTCCTGAAGCCATAAGATAGTAACACCTTTATTAATGTTCATCACACAAGCAGCTGTTTCCTCCTATATAGGCAAATGTTTGCTTGTTGACTGAATGGATAAATGGATGGGTGCCATAGGATTGTCTCTGTACCTTTGAGGAAATAGCATCATCCCAAGATGCTTTTCATCCAAAATGTTGAAAAAGAGATATAAAAATTGAATCAAGCAAAACAAACAAACAAACAAACAAACCAGCCCTATCAATGTTGGGCTTGGAAATGGGAGAGTGATTGGAGTTTCAGCTCTGGCACTTAGTAGGTGTGTAACATAAATTAGATTACGAAACTTCTCTGGATACCAATTTCCTAATCAATAAAATGGGCACACTAATGATTTTATTGTCTATTTTATGAGAGGGAGCAAGATAGTTTTCTGCTATCTGCCTTGGTTTCTTTATCTGTAAAACTGTTTAGTAATACCCTTACTGAATACTCAACAGATTGCTGTGAAGAACAGTTAAAATGCTATGTTTAAAGCACTTTACAAGCCATTAATAAGGGTCAGCTCTTATTGGTAGGTCATTAACTAGAAAATTAGCTTTAACCAGAATACATTCAACTATTTTCAAGGAGAATTCTAAATATCCCTTAGGCTTTTTCCCTTTTTTCCAGGAGAAGCTGAAGGACTTTATATGGACTGAGTGACAAGCTTTGTAAATGAGAATGGAGCAGCTCATCGCTTTTGTACTTTTCCTCAATTTTACCATGGAAAGTGACCTGATGTTTGTGACTGCAGGGGATGGGGAACCAGTTTAAAGAAAAATACTCCAACACTCAGATGCTTGCCCTAACCACTGGAGGAAATGTGAAGCTTTTAAAATGATCATTCAAGTTCTTGTTGCCCAAATCTCATCTCTAATAGGAAAAAAAAACTATTTCTCAATCCCTATGAACTCAAAATGTTTTTAAGGCAGCAGCTGCCATCAGCAGTTACCTTTGTATTCTATGAAGGTGATGGAGCCAGCAATCCTGGTGGCCCATGGAATTACACAAATTCTATATCTCACCAACCATTACATTGCTGGTTCTGAATCTGTCCTACATAGCAACAGACAGCAAAGAACCAAGAATTCTGTCCAGATAATGTGTCTGGAGCTCAGTTTCCTTTTAAAAACAGATGGTCTTTCAATTTTTTTTGCCTCTAGAGCTATACTCCCATTATGTCTTCCCTTTAGGGGACCCATTCCCAGGGGGCCAGGGGTAAAAAGAAGAGAAACTTTAGGAGGAGAACAGACTGGTGCTCTGAAGTTGGATTAGAATCATTCTCATTGTCTCCCAAGGTCATCATCGTGAACACTGGGTGGGAAGCTGCAGAAAGACAGGTTTTATCTTTCTATGAGGAAAAGCTTCCCAACAATTATGATCCCAGGTTAATGTATTGAGAGCAAGAAGGGATCTTGAAGGTTTTCTTATCTACCTCTTGATTTTATTGATAAGGAAATGGAGGTTCAGAGAGATGGTTTCAAACCCTGGTCTTCTGATCCCAAAGCCAAAGCCCTTTTCACTAATGGATGCTGTCTTCCACCAAAGGAGCTATCTCAGAGGAGAAAGGCTATTTTGTCAGGTGGTGGATGTCTTTAATCAAGAATGTCAAAGACAATCCCAGCTCCTTCATTGTACAGATGAGTAAACTGAGGCCCTAAGAGATTATGTGACTTTCCAAAGATTTACAGGAAGCAAACATCAAAGGCAGAATTTGAATCCAAGTTCTTTAACTCCAAAGCCAGGGCTCCACCAGCTTCCCCACCCTTGTATTGATCAGGGATGTATTGGTCTGGGGTGATTTTGATTCAATGGGTTCAAAACTCCCATTCATCTCTGAAATTCTATATTTTCACTTCTTATGTTTTCTTTTTATTATGTTCTTTCCTAAGAGGAAAATGCTACCCTATTTTGAAGCACATAAGGAAATTACTTTAGCAATAAACATAAAAATAATATGGCTATAATCATCACCTTCCTAAAAATATGAACCAGGTATGTAAGTCGACACCAGCTCTGTTCCCTCTTAGATTAAATATAACAGGCAAAGCTGTATTCACTGTGCAGAAAATCAACATCAGTGGTCCCTCCCTCACTGGAGGCCATAAACCTGATTCCCCATTTTGGATACTATAAAAGTACTCCTGAATATCTTAAAAGGGCTTTCAAAAACATTTCCTGATATATATATATGTATATGTATAATATAGATATAGACATATAGATATACATATAGATACACCTATATCTCTCTATATCTTATTTGTGGAAAAACCATAATTTGAAATATTAGCTCTTGAATAAAAAGAGATCGATCATTGGAAAATTCAAATATCTACATAGATGCTCTGAAAGACTTATAAGGCTGTAGGTAATATGAAGTTTCAGGCTCTCCTGATAGAAACCAAAAATGAAATACAATCTGAATGAGGAAAAGTCAAAACTTTTCTTGTATTAGGGCAAGGATGCTTGAGGAAAAGATAATAAGGAAGGAGGAAGACATAGTCGAGGTGAGAAGTGGCTCGTGGTTGAAGCTTTCAGTTAACATGATCAGAGAATTGAAAGGGACCTCAGAGATACAGTATCTAATCCAACATTCTCATTTCTACTGGGGGGAAACTGAGGCATGAGGAGGTCAAGTGTACCAAGAGTAAAGCACCCACAGGGTAGGCAAATCAACCTTGAAGCTGTAAGACACTGAATTAGAGAGGGGAGGCAGTCATGACCACCAGGACCAACCACTTCCCTTTAGATTGTAATGGAACCTGAGGCCAAGAGTCTTGAGAATAGCCATACTTTTTTGTGTTGTGACAAAGAATTGGAAAATAAGGGGATGTGCATCAGTTGGAGAATTTGCTGAACAAATTGTATATGATTGTGTTGGAATTCTATTGTACTATAAGAAATACTGAGTGAGTGGGTTCAGGAAAACTTGAAGATTTATATGAACTGATGCAAAATGAAATGAGCAGAACTAGCAGAAAATTGGACTCTATAGCAGAAATATTGTAACAATGATTGTATACATTCATGTGCTCACATGAGAGACAGACTGACAGACACAGAGAGAAAGAGAGGGAGTAAAAAGAGACAGAAAGATGGGTGCGAGAATAAAAGACAGAGACAGAGAGACAGAAATTCAAAGACAGAGACAGTGAGATAGAAAAAGAGAGGGAGAATAAAAAAACAGAGACAGAGAGAGAAAAAGACAGAAAAACAAAGACAGAGACAGTGAGACAGAGAAAGAGAAAGAGAGGGAGAGTTAAGAAAAGAGAGACAGAGAGAAAGGGAGAGTAAAAGAGATAGAGACAGAGAAAGAAATAGAGTTAGAAAGACAGAGACAGAGAGACAATGAGAGACAAAGACAGACAGAAGCAAAGGCACAGAGAGACACAGAAAGAACAACTGTATTCTAGTTCAGTGCCCTTAGTTATTGCCCTGAGAATTAGCTCCTGTGGAGTTACCTTCTGCCCATGGTTCATGCAAGTACTCTAGTCCCATTTACTACAGATCTAGAAAAGAAAATTCTCAGCCTCAAAATCCTTGGCAATGATTCAGCAGCAGTAAATGACCTGATTTTAATCAGTGGAAATGACATTAAGCAACTGGCACTCACATTTTTGCCACGCTACCCTAAGAATCACACAATCTCTCCATCTGACTCACAACTACAGATTTCCATCTGTGCTATGTCTCCCCCATTAGAATGGGAGCTCCTTGAGAACAGGAATTAGCCTCCTTTTTCTATTTATAACCTCAGCACTTATAGTTAGGCTTTGCACATAATAAGCACTTAAATCTTTTTCATTCATTTATTCATTCATTGCTTCATCATTTCAGGAAACATGATCCTGTGTGAAAAAGATAGGGTTGGATGTGAATGGCAAAGGAACAAAGCTAGGGTGATAACTGAGGGCACTGAGCTAGAAGCACAGATGTTCTCTCCCTGTCTCTGTGGCTTTCTGTATCTCTGTCTTGATCTCTGTCTTTGCCTCTGTCTCTGTAATTCAAGGAAGATTACTGATGTTTGAAAGAATAAATGATGATTCCTCTGTTTTGGTAAATTTCTTTTAAAATGCTCTCCAAACTCTAGTTTTTTATAGTTTTTTTTTTCTCTGAATTGTCTTTTGCCTGACCTAATTTATACCCATGGTGGGTGGTGCTAATAGAACATGCTTATTAATGGTTTATTGGTTTCAGGAATATATTGTAGAGATCTCTCATGCTTAGCAAGAAGATTTTTTTTTAATTTTGACATTAAGATATAAAGCAAGCCTTTCCGTAGCATGATGGAAAAGAAAAAAAAAAAGACAATTGCACATGAAACTACAAATCTATTACATATAACTGGCTATTTCTTTTAAATATATAATGAAGATAACATGCATTTTGCTTTTTTTTCCTTCCCTCTCCCCACCCTAGAGATGGCTACCATTTACACAAATATCTGTATTTATGTAAAATCATTGTATAAATACTTCTATTTTTCAATTCTTTCTCTGGATGTAGATAGCATCTTCTCTCATAGATCCTTTGTAGTTAATTTGTGTAGTTATAATAGTCAAAATGACTTAGTCACTCAAAATTCTTAAAACATTATTGCTGGTAGTGTGTACAATATTCTCTTGATTCTATTTACTTTGATCTCCATCATTTCATGAATGTCTACTTATGTTTTTTATACAGTGATCAAATTCATCATTTCTTATAACATAATAATATTCCAACAAGATACCATGATGTGTTCAGCCATTTCCCCAGTAAATGGGCATCCCTGTAATTTCCAGTTCTTTACCACCACAAAGAGAGCTGCTATAAATATTTTAGGACATATCAGTTCTTTTCCTTCTTCCCTAATCATTTTTGGAAACAGACCTAGTGGTGGTATTGCTGGATCAATGAGTATAGGTAGTTTAATAACTCTTTGGGCATAATTCCAGGTTACTCTCCAAAATGATTAGATCTGTTCACAGTTCTACCAACAGTGAATTAGTGTCCCAAATTTTTCACATCCTCTACAATTTTCTCTTTCAATCATTTTAGCCAATCTGATAGGTTTAAAAAATGTCAAAGTTGTTTTTCTTTAATCAATAATGATTTAGAGCATTTCTTCACATAGTTCTAAATTGTTTTGATTTCTTCTTCAGAAAACTGCCTGTTAATATCTTTGACCATTTATCAATTGGGGAATGATATGTATCCTTATAGATTTGACAAAATTGTTTTTATGTTTCAGATAGGAGACCTTTATCTGAAAAACTGTCTATAATTTTTTTCCCATTTTTCTGCTTTCCTTCTGATCTTAGCTATATTTATTTTATTTGTACAAACCTTTTTAAATGTAATATAATCAAAATTATCAATTTTACATCTCACACAGCTCTCTAGCTCTTGTTAATTCATAAATTGTCTGCTAGCAGGAAACTACAGAATGCTTTGGAGTCTTGGACTGATGTGCTTAGAGCAGTTCATTAGAAATGAAGCAACATGATATTATGGAGAATTCACTGACTGAATTCAAAAGATCTAGATTCCAATTCTGCCTCTCAAGAATATCATCCTCCAGCACCCTGGATCTTTGTGCCTTCATTGGCTGAGAGGTGAATTTGGACGAGACAGCTTTGTAGTCCCTT
>JAJPUD010001619.1:93430-108375 GCA_023553655.1 Myrmecobius fasciatus | reverse complement strand
GATCTAGCTCCTGAAGCACAGATAGTTGGGCATTGGGCCAGGAGAGATATTCCCCCGACACAGCCCTTTGCCCAAGATACTTTGCATTGGTGCCCTTCTTTGGAGAGGTCTTCTTTTTAACATTTCTTCCATTTTACTACATGAAATGCAGAGCACAAAATAAAATGTCAACAGATTCACACACAAGGCTGCTGAGGATCCGGCACATTTATGAGTGGGTTAGTTCAAAGGGATGCGACTGCAAGGAGAGAAGCAAATGGTCTATCCTTGCTATTACACTTCTCTATCTGTGACCTCAGAAAGAAGAAAAGAGCTTCTGCCCTCTGATACTGCAGAGGGAAAAGTACAAATTGCCAAGCTGTGCTTGTTGATGGAACATATTTGGCCAGTCTTTTGTGCTGCAGTTTTTTAAAATTGAGCAGAAATAGAAACCTGTTTCTATTCTGAACCATTTTGCCGATCACTAACCCCTTGTTGCTAATTCTTCCAGATAAAACGTCTTACACCTGGAATTAGAAACCCAAATCCACCAGCTGTCTGTTTCCTGTTCAAGGGAGTTCTGGGAGTGACTCTACAATGGATTAATTATTTGGATAACCTGGACCTCAAGCCATAGCTCTATCAAATGAAGGGGTTTAGCCTCAATTCTGATACCCAATGTTGCCATGATTCCAAGAGCTCTATTAGGGCAAGGGGCTTTTGCCAAAATCCCTTCTCTCTGCCTTCACAGTAGGGCTGCAATTTATGCTTTGTGGCAAGACTAGGGATATAAGATCATATGGCCTTATCCATTCAGCCTCTTAACAACAATTAAATTAATTAAAAATTAAAAATTATTATTTAATTTAATAATTGATAATTTAAATAAATAAATAATTAATTTGAATTAATTAAAATAATAATAATTAATTAAAATATTTCCAGCAAATTTTGCTAAGTGTCTGTTTTAGATAGCACATATATTTATCTTTCTTAGTTGCAAAGAATGCATTGTTGAACTCTCCAACACATTGTATGCAGAGAATACCACCCATGACCTCTCAGCCCATTTTTATGTCCTCCTCTGAGGGTCATACAAGCTATATCTACTGCCCAATCAGAAGCTCCATTGACCCATTATGGATCACACTGATAGTAACTTTAAAAAAATTCAAATATAGATCTTCTGATTCCAAGCATAATATTCCACTCAATGTGCCACATTTCTCATTAAGAATGCTCTGTGAAATCTCAGGGGGATATTGGTGTGCCAAAATATAGTGCAACACCCATCAAAATAGCCTTAAAGTTAGAAAAACCAGGGGCAGCTAGGTGGTGCAGTGGATAGAGCACCAGCCCTTAAGTCAGGAGGACCTGAGTTCAAATCTGGCCTCAGACACTTAACATTCCCTAGCTGTGTGACCCTGGGCAAGTCACTTAACCCCAATTGCCTGAGCAAAAAGCAAAAAACAAAACAAAAAAAAAAAAAAGAAAAACCAGACCTTGTTTGACACACACTATCCATGTGATCATAGACAAGATATTTAGTCTCTCACAGACCCAAGAAACTAAGAATACATTGGAGCAGAATTGTGGATCAGTATATAAGTTCACATGCTACTACTATTGGAGAGATTAGATACTCTAGGAAATAAAGTAAACTGAAACCATGGCTAAAGTAAGTCTTGATGCCCAATTCTCACTGGGTTCTGGATTCCCTTCTTGATTGGACAATGACATTTTGTAATCCTTACCCCACCGGCCCTGAAGTAATTAAGAATTGTATTCCAGCCCACCCCTTGCCCCAATTACCTCTTTCCCAATGGTCAATAGTCAGGGACTTCCATTATCTTTCCAAAGTTCCCTGTAGTCAAACCTGCCTATACACACTACAAACCTGCCTATTCACACAACACACCTAATATACACACACTTAATTTGAATGTGAATATCTTGAGCTCTAGGAATTTTGCTTTTCTACCTATGTTTTCAGAGTTTGAAACTAGTAAGCATATAATACATGTTTCTTCTTTCCATTCAATTCCATTCCTAATTTCAATGAATTTTTAGAGATATTCTATTACATGAGATGTAAAAGGAGAAATTCTCTCCATAAAGTAAGAATTTCATTGCATCAGAACTACAGATAGAAGGAACCTTAGACATCATATGCTCAATCAGGACTTTTTAAATTGTTTCACACACTGCCAGATCATAGTAGGCTCTATATAAATGCTGAGTCCTTCCTTTTCCCCTTTCCCCTTCCTCTTTTGAATTGAGGGGTCAATGCTTCATTTTTTCTGTGCCTTTGGGAGGCCCATGTGAGTCATCAGAAAAGTATTTACTAAAGATCTGTGAGAGATGCAGCACTGAGTGATTCTGGCCCTTCAGCAGCTTATGGTAAAAGGGAGTTCATTATGACTCCCAGTTTAACAACACAATAACAGTCTTCTCTTACCCCTGGAGGGCCTTTTCTCCAAACCAATCTCCTTTCCCTAAAGTGCGGAGAAAGATTGGGTCTTCACTTGGGGAATCTTCTCGAGTGACATTTACCTAATGGGGGGAAAGAAGAGAATGAAAATGTTAGAAGAATAAAGTCTTTGTCACAAGTGCTGGTGGGTAACAATGATTGACACCTTGGGTTGTCACAAACTTTCATTCATCCTTCAAAGTACAGCCCCAAGTGCCTCTCTTCCATGAAGACTTCCTAGATCTGAACTCTCCAGCAAACACATACAAACACACAAAGACACACCTATCTTTCAAAATACCATAGATTTGGGGCTGGAAAGCTTCAAAGTAATCATTTACACATGAGGGAACTGAGACCCAGAGAAAACAGATGAGTGGCCCAAAGCTGCAACTTGAACCCTGATCTTCTGACTCCAATGTAACATCTTTTCCCACCAAAAAACATTGATTCTTGCAACAGAATTAAAAGACCCAGAGGTCAGTGCTAAACAGTTCTGTGTCAAAGTCTAAGTGAATCAGATTTCTACCAGTTTGATGCACTGGGAGGTGGAGGTGGTGGCTGTGAACTTATTCCCAACATTCTGTCATCTCTTTCTCTAACTCTTGAGAGGAGAGGTTCCTTACAGAGGCAAAGCTGTTTTCTGCTTGAATAAATGGAACTAAAAAAAGGAAGGGAGATCCATGTGGAGAGCCAGGGTTCCCCGCTGCATCTCCCACTGCATCTTCTGGAAGGAAAACAGATTTAGTGGCTCAGAGAAATTCTCCTTCCTGGGGCTCCATTTTCACATGTATTTATTTCTTTTAATATATTTCTTTTAATATATTCAACTCACTTGTTCTCCTTTCTGTTCTAAGAAATACCAGACTTGGCGCAATGCTAAGTCCCGGAGCTCACTGGCATCCCCACCTGCCTTCCCATCCCATTCCTCATCGTTGCCTTTGGAAATGAAGCTGCCTCCCTTCATGTCTCTCCCTTTTTTTCTACAGGAAGCAGCACAGATCGAGCTCTCTTTCATTTTTTCCCATGAATCCCAAGCAGGTTGGGGAGGATTCCTAGCTGATAAAGAAACATGATCTCCATGGACATCTGGGGAGAACTTCCAAAGGCTGGGGTCCATGACTTGTAATTTATACCCTGGTTCTACAGCATCTGCCTTCAGGGCTCTTAGGGTTCCCAAGGACTCTGACAACACTACCCAAGCCCTGGAGCTGGGCTTCAAAGAGAGGTGGATTCAAATCCCACATCAGGCACTTACTAGCTGTGTAACCTTCAGTTTCCATATATAAAATAAACTGTAAGATTTTGAAGGATATTTTTAGCTCTCACCTCTGAAATGTTTTAGGTACATGATCCTAGGCAAATTTCCTAACCCCTCAGGTTCCTCATCTATAAAGTTTCAAGGATAAACTTAATAAAAAAAAAATAAATAAGAGGTGGAATTCATATAGTTCTTTAAGGTTTACAAAATGCTTTACCAATATTGCTTTAAAGCCAGCTGGCCTTCAAAGTCTCTTCTTGCTCTCTATTTTTGATTCCACTTTTAAAACATCCTATTTTTATGATCTCCTGCAGATTGCTTCTCTGCCCTGGGCCTCAGTTATGCATCTGTAAAATGAGAGAGTGAGACTCAGGGATTTCTAAGATCCTGTGATCTGGAAGGCGCCATGTCTTATCTTGGGGATGAAGGATGCTGACCTTCAGGAAACCAGCCATTTCATGTGAATAGCATCATTATAAGCAAACTACACAGCACAGTTAATTTTTTGATCATACAAACAAACAAAAGTTCTTCCCTAAACTCCCATCGTCCTCGGAAGTGAATGATCAAGGGACTAGAATGCTACATTTGTCATTCTCTCTGAATTTCTCCTTGAAACAAACAGAAACAAACTTGTTTCTTTCAGGGAATGGTGAAAATTCACGCTAACAGTGAACCTCTGACAGTGTAGCTCATAGTAACAGCAGGTCTGTCAGCAGTACACAGTCCATAAGCACTGCCTGAAGGGAAAGCACCCCCATATAGTTCTCAGAGCAGGGAAGAAACTCTGGGACCAAGAGCATCAGCTGATTCCATTCAAATTCCAATAGAATGAATTAATATATGCCAACTGATTAATCTGTGAAATAAGGGGTTTTATTTTGATTAATTTCTTCAATTCTGGAAAATCTAAGATTCAATTTGTCAGACTCATCTCCATCCCTAATGCAGTTTCTGTGCTGAGGACCCTTAAACCTTCTGAATGACCACAGAGAATGCTCCTCTGTTTGTGCTACTGACATTGACCTAAAAAGATCAATAAGACCAAGAATTTGTAGCAAGAAAGGGTTTGGGAGGACATCCTCCTCATCTCAGCCCTGTACTCCACTCTCTAGATAAGGAAAATAAAGCACAAGGAAAATAAATGATTTATTCAGAGTCACACAGATACTAAATGTCTGAGGTGAGATTTGAATCCAGGTCCTGAGTTCAAGTCCAACATCCCATCTACTACATCACTCTGGCACTTGGCAAAGGAAAGTAGTCTAGGAGTTAGTTTGCCTCAAGGATCCTGTCACAGTCCATTCTCTGTGATCTGATCCCTAGAATTTCCTGATGCCTTTTCTCTATGAATTATCCAGTATTTATTTATTTACATGAATGTTGGATTTCTGCATTTCTCTTCTCCTTCCTCCCATTATGTAAGTTCCCTAAGAATAAATAAACTTTTTTTCTCCTTTTTCTTATGGATGACCACAGTGCATTTCACATACCAGGTATTTAATATACGCTTATTGAATTGTTATTGGCTTGATATTGACATGTTGGACCTGACCTTGGTCTTGGATACAAACCTGGACTGGCTTTTCCTGTTCTGGCTCTTGACTCTGCTTAGTGACAGGCTCATCCCCAGGTTAGTGTAGATTTCCTAAGTGGTGTTCATGAGAGTTCCCTGATTTGTCTCACATTATTTTCTGTTTGCTTCCCTTCCCTTCCCACTACTTTTTTGTAAGTGTCTTTTCTGTCCTTGTTCCCTCCCTCTAGATTCTGTCCTGTGTTTCCTGATCCAGAACTACCACCTCACTGTAGGCCCTGATATTGTAGATGTGCTGGCATCCTGGGTTCTGATAGATGACCCTAGTGTCTCCTTGTTGCTCTATACACAGCCCTGGCTCTTGGCTTTTTGGGTGGTTGAAGGTAACGTGAGCCCTCCTGTAAGGGTAAGCCCTTGTATTGGGAGCAGGTTCCCAGAACTTGTTTTAAAAAAAAAAAAAAACTGATTCAAAAGCTGCTTCTAAATTGATTCAGGACTATGTTGCTTTTAAAGAAACCAGTTTATGGTTTTTGTTTCTTCTTCATGTTCTTGAATATGGGTCAAAAGAAGAAATGCAACTACAAAGTGAATGTCACTTCAGACAGCTTGGTAACTGCTTCCCTTTTCATGGTGAGACAATGCAAGGACTCAAATTTTGTCCTCTTAGAAACATTCTTGGTGCCATATCCCAGGCCTTTCCTTTTCTTTTCCAATTCTGAGGTTATTATGCAATTTCTTCACGGCTCCTTGAAGGAAGCCGAGCAAATGGAAACTGAGCTACAGAAAAAGGTCACATAGGTAAGGAAGGCTTGGTCAAGCACTGGAGCCTCACTAATCTAATTCATAATTGGGGTTCTTTAGCAGCTGGATCTCACCTCTATCATCATGACCATAATCTCTGGGCACCCATTATGGATATGACAGTACTATGTATATGGGCACAATGATGCCCTCTGGTCCTTTGGATACAGGGGCAAAGGGGATATAGAGCAGAGTAGTTCTGGGAATCTAAAATGCATAACTAGAACATACTGGATCTTTACTTCAGGGCCACAATATCTGTTGGTGCATTTCTAGTCAACTGTCCCAGCACTTATAGGCTTCCACTGGCTATCATGATGCCTCTTTTCCATTCCATCACTCCATCCCCTGCTTTCCATTCTTTTACCCCATTTATTTTATTCTGAGCGCATCTGATTAGGGCAGATTTATCTCTGTGATCCCCACTCAACTGAATTTGCCCTTGGTTCCAGAATTCTTTGTTATAGTTCTGAGGATTTTTGTTCTTTAAATGTTACATGTTCTTCAAAACTTGTATAAACTGATAATAGTCTTCTTTTTTCTCCTTGCCTCTTAAAGTCTGATTTTCTTCAAAAACCAGGTCAAGTAGTGCCGTTTACATTGAATCTTTCCTAATGTCCCAGCTGCTAGAGCCTTTACTTAAAAAATTACCTTGTATTCATTTTCCATATGGTTATGCATATGTTGTTTCCATTAAAAGAGTATAAGTTTCTTGAGGGCAGGGACTGTTTCACTTTTGTCCTTGTATTTCCAATGCCTAGTATAGCAATTGACACATAGTAAGCTTTGATAAATTCTTGCTGATTGATCATTTTCTTTCTTATTTAAAGTAATTTAATGTAAGTCTAGCCTCTAACTTCCCCCTATTCCTTGGAGATGAATGGAGTCTCTTCTTCTTTAGTCAATCACTAACTAATTCAACTAGTATTTATTAAGCACAGCACCAAGCATGGGGCTAAGCACTGTTTTGATTGTCTTAAAAATGATAGATTAATTTCTTTCAGAATTAACTCCTTGAAGACTAGCTTTCAGTTGCCCTCTTCCAGTGATGGAAGGCTTCAAAAAGTTGCAATGGTGACAAGTACTGTACATTCTAGAGTCTTTCTAGAGAAAACCTGTCAAAAATAGCACGTTCTGAGTGAGGCCTTCACTGTTCCAGATCAGAAGCCATCAGAACTTACCGTTCCTTTGCTGATGATGAAGAAGGTATCCCCTCGGGCCCCTTGCCTGATGATATATTCCCCATTCTCATAGTGTGTCTGGAAAATATAAAGAATAACAAAAAAACCCTAAGAAACCATCATCACCAGAGAGACTAACCAAGGTATACAAAGTTCATTAATTTTGGCATCCATGCTGATTGTAGAATTGGCTTAAATCAAGAAGAATAATTATGAATAAACCATTTCAGCCTTGCCCATTTTCCTTTATATTGTGCTTATCATCTTCCATTCCCCTTCTCCTCCTTATCCCCAGGGAATCACATTCATATTCTCCTGCTTATTTTTTTCTGAATCGGATTTCCCCCTTCCATGAACAGGAAGAGGACCGAACAAAACTTCAGTACTCATTGAGCTAGAATTTCTCTATTATATTTATTTGTCATTCACATCTGGTTAGCCTATCATGAAGATATATATGCTTGTGGAATCCAGTATACCTAGTAACATATCAGGTCTTAGAGTTTTGGGGACCCATTTTGTGCTTTAAAATCCAGACTTCAGTACTTTCTTTGTCTTTTGACTGTGCCGAAGAGAATTCGTTAATTTTATGAAACCATTTTGAGCCCAGTCCCTGCAGAGCCCGAGAAAGCCATTCAAGAATCACAGGAAGACTACAAACAGATAGATTATCCCAGTTGGGTATTAGAATTCTGCCCCAGCCACTGGCACTCAGCATATTCCCAAGGCAAGAATTATTCCTTCTAAGACCAGAAGAAATTTCTCTAAAGGAGGTAGGAAAGAGCCCATTGCTGGGTCAGGAGACATATAAGATGAAAAATGAGAACCACACCATCTGGCCCAGAGCTTCTTTGTAACTTAGCAGGGAGCCACAGTTGGGGACAGAAAACATTATTGTCAACTGTTGTTATGAGACATGGAATTCATGATGTGCATATAATATCCATTAGATGGAGTGCCATGATACACACACACACCCACGTGTATGTATGTATGTGTTTATGTGCATATACACATATACAAATGCTTATAATAGGATGCTGTTTACATATATACATATATGTGTGTGTGTATATACATACATGTATGTGCATACATACATACATATATATAAATTCTTCTAATCTCATGCTGTTTGTTTCTCCTCACAATCTTGTTCATTTACCATTTTGTCTCTGAACTTCCCATAATCCATTTTCATTACAACTTGATTTCCAATCAAAGTTGGACAATCACTCCTTTGTTTCTGAATTATGTTAGTAGACCAAAGATTTCTTCAATTAATTTATGAAGTCTTTCAATCATGTATTTATTCATTCAACAAATGCTTATTGGATGCGTAGTGTATACAGAGCACTGCACAGACATTACAAGAATAAAGAATACATCAATAGCCCTGTCTTTGGAGAGTATCCACTCTGAGAGGAGAGAAGATGGTGTTTGGAGTCAATTCATGACATTTCTTTGCTCAAGAAGCTGCACTAGCATGGAACTGACTTGTTTATTTGACACAAAGGTTTTTTTTTTTTTGAGATTTGGATGCAACTAGACCAATTCCATCTTCTATATTCTATTATTTGTTCCAGGTATATGACAGTTAATCTCCTGGGCTCATCATGTCTTTGCACAGGCTGTCGCCTATGTCTGGAGGGTTCTGAATCTTGGAATCCCCAACTTCGTTTCAGGTTCAACTCTAGGACTGCACTGTATGAGACCCTTACAGGGACCCTCCTTTGTTAGCATTGTTCTAGCTCCCTTCCTCCTTCCCCTCTCACAAAATCAGCTTTTTACATATTTTGTATTTATTTCCATATTTATACCTCACACATTATCAGAATCTAAGTTTCTTAAGGGAAAGGGCTATTTTATTTTTATTTTTATATCCCTAGTATCTAGCACAATGACTAGCACACAGAAGTTTCTTCATAAATCTTGGTTGAATCAAATTTCTTTGCATGTTTTGTAAAAATGTACATTCATGACTTCCTTCCGGGGGTGGAGCCATGGTGGCAGAGATCAGACAGGAGTCTCTGTAACCTCCTCTAACCATCCCTCAAACCAACAACATATGAAGCCTCTACACTGATTTTGAAGCAAAAAAATCCACAATATCTGGAGGACAACACGATTCTAGAAGAAGATACTCTGGAAGAACCTCAAAATAGGTCTGTTTTAATTGGGCAGGGGGGTGGTCTGCTGAACCCAGACTGCAGCGCAGGTCGACCGGGGCAGGGAGCTGGAGCAAGGACCTGGAACAGGAGTCGGAACAGGAGTGGGAGCGTTATGCTTTTCACACACCTGGGAGTCTTCTGGGGGCCTCTTGGGCCAATCTCTCCCGATTGTGGGCAGGTGGTTTGGAGGGTCTGCCTTTTGTGGGGGGTAGATTGTGAACCACTGAACCCCTGATGAGCATCGGACCTAGCTACCATTACACAACACCCTAGGGCGATCAATCAATCAGCAGGACTGATCAGCACCAGAAATAATTCAATCAGCGGATCTGCCCATTACCTGAAATAATTCAATCAGCAGAACTGCCCCAGGGGGAACTAAAGCAGAACTTCCCAGCACCTGACATAATTCAATCAGCAGAACTGCCCAGTTCCTGATTGAGATCAGCAGAACTGCCCCAGGGCAAATTAAAGCAGCTGTCCCACCTTTGCCCTAAACAGACCTCACACCTTTAAAAAAAATGAATAAAAAACCCAAAAGAGCTCTCACCATAGACAACTTTTATGGAGAGAGGGAAGAACAGACCTCAAATCCTGAGGCCCCTAAAGGTAAAGCAACTCCAGAAAAAGCCCCAAAGAGAGACATAAACTGGTCTCCATGTCACAAGGCTTTCTTTGAAGATTGCATAAAAAATCTTAAAAGAGAGTTAGAAGAAACATGGGGAAACGAAATGAGATCACTGCAAAATAAAATAGAAAAAATGGAAAAAGAATGCAATAAACAAAAAAAATGTAATTGTTCAATTGCAAAAGGAACTAAAAACAGTAACTGAAGAAAATAAGACATTAAAAATTAGAATCGAACAATTGGAAATGAATGACTCATCAAGACTTCAAGAATCAGTCGAACAAAAACAAAAAAATGAAAAGATAGAGAAAAACATGAAATATCTCCTAGGAAAAACAACTGACCTGGAAAATAGATCTAGGAGAGACAATCTAAGGATTATAGGGCTTCCTGAAAGCCATGATGAAAAAAAAGAACCTAGACACTATCTTCCAGGAAATCAAAAAAGAAAACTGCCCTGATATTTTAGACCCAGAAAGCAAAATACTCCTTGAAACAATCCACCGATCACCTCCTGAAAGAAACCCAAAATTTAAGTCCCTCAGAAATATCGTGGCTAAAATCCAGAACTATCATACCAAGGAAAAGATATTACGAGAAGCCAGAAAGAAACAATTTAAATATCGGGGAGCCACAATTAGAATCACACAGGACCTAGCAGCTTCTACTTTGAAGGATCGAAGGGCCTGGAATCAGATATTCCGAAGGGCAAAGGAACTTGGATTACAGCCAAGAATAAGTTACCCAGCTAGAATGAGCATTATCTTCCAGGGAAGACGATGGTCATTCAATGATATAGGAGAATTTCACCTATTTCTACTGAAAAGACCACAACTGAACAAAAAATTTGATCTACAAACACAGAACACAAGAGAAACAAAATAAAGGTAACAAGGAAAAAAAAACTATTGAGAACAATATTTATGTTATAGATACTTATAGAATGAGGGTTGATTTTATGAATCTATTATTACATTATGATTATGATATGATTACTGTGATTTTATGATTATGATATGATAAACTGAAAAAGAAATTAGAGGTAGAAAAGGGATAACACTGGAAGAAGAGGAAAAGGAGGTAAAATAAAAGCAATTAAATCACATGTAGAGGCAAAGAAAACCTATAATGATTGAGGGGAAAAAAGGGAGGGGAATGAGAATTTGGTTAATCTCCATCTCATCAGATTTGGCTCAGAGGGAATAATAGACGTACTTATAAGGAAACAGGAGGGAAAGGAGGGAAAAAAGAGGTGGGTGGGGCTCAAAAGGGGAAGGATTGTTTGAGGGAGGTGGTTATCAAAAGCAAAATAGTAGGGAGGAGGGAAAGGGGATAAGAAAGAGAAAAGCATAAGCTAGGGTAAATAAGATGGCAGGAAATACAGAATTAGTTATTTTAACTGTGAATGTGAATGGAATAAACTCTCCCTTAAAGCAGAAGCAGATAGCAGATTGGATTAAAAACCAGAATCCAACAATATGTTGTATACAAAAAACACATCTAAAACACAGAGATACATACAGGGTGAAGGTAAAAGGCTGGAGCAGAATCTATTATGCTTCAGGTGAACAAAAAAAAAAAGCAGGGGTAGCAATCCTGATCTCAGACCAAGTAAAAGCAAAGATAGACTTTATTAAAAGAGACAAAGAAGGAAATTATATCTTCCTAAAGGATACCATAGATAATGAAGCAATATCAATACTAAACATATATGCACCAAGTGGTATAGCATGGAAATTCCTAGAGGAAAAGTTCAGAGAGATGCAAGAAGAAATAGACAGCAAAACTATAATAGTGGAGGATCTCAACCTCCCTCTCTCAGAACTTGATAAATCAAACCAGAAAATAAATAAGAAAGAAGTTAAGGAGGTAAACAAAATGTTAGAAAAGTTAGGTATGATAGATCTTTGGAGGAAATTAAATGGAGACAGAAAGGAGTTTACTTTTTTCTTGGCAGTCCATGGAACTTATACAAAAATTGACCATGTGTTAGGACACAAAAACCTCAAAATCAAATGCAGGAAGGCAGAAATAATAAATGTATTTTTTTCAGATCATGACAGAATAAAAATCACATGCAATATAAGGCCAGGAGAAAATAGACCAAAAACCAATTGGAAACTAAATAATTTTATCCTAAAGAATGAATGGGTGAAACAGTAAATTTCAGACACAATTACTAATTTCATCCAAGAGAATGACAATAATGAGACAACATATCAAAATTTGTGGGATAGAGCCAAATCCGTAATAAAGAGAAATTTTATATCTCTAGATGCTTATTTGCATAGAATAGCGACAGAGAAAATCAATGAATTGGGCTGACAACTAAAAAAGCTAGAGAAAGAACAAATTAAAAACCCCCAATCAAATACCAAACTTGAAATCCTAAAAATAAAAGGAGAGATTAGTAAAATTGAAAGTAAAAAAACTATTGAATTAATAAAACTAAAAGTTGGTTTTATGAAAAAAACAACAAAATAGATAAACCTCTAGTTAATTTAATTAGAAAAAGGAAAGAGGAAAATCAAATTGTTAGTCTCAAAAATGAAAAGGGAGAACTTTCCACCAATGAAGAGGAATTTAGAGCAATAATCAGGAGTTACTTTGCCCAACTGTATGCCAATAAATTTGATAACCTAAGTGAAATGGAGGAATATCTACAAAAATATAGATTGCCCAGATTAACAGAAGAGGAAATAAATTACTTAAATAGTCCCATTTTAGAAAAAGAAATAGAACAAGTCATTAATCAACTCCCTAAGAAAAAATCCCCAGAACCAGATGGATTTACATGTGAATTCTACCAAACATTTAAAGAACAGTTAACTCCAATATTATACAAACTATTCGAAAAAATGGGGAATGAAGGACTCCTACCAAACTCCTTTTATGATGCAGACATGGTACTGATACCTAAACCAGGTAAAACAAAAACAGAGAAAGAAAATTATAGACCAATCTCCTTAATGAATATTGATGCAAAAATCTTAAATAAAATATTAGCAAAGAGATTACAGAAAATCATTCCCAGAATAATACACCATGACCAAGTAGGATTTATACCAGGAATGCAGGGATGGTTCAATATTAGGAAAACTATTAACATAATTGACTATATTAATAACCAAATTAACAAAAAACATATGATAATCTTAATAGATGCAGAAAAAGCATTTGATAAAATCCAACATCCATTCCTATTAAAAACATTAGAGAGTATAGGAATTAATGGACTTTTCCTTAAAATAGTAAGTAGAATCTATTTAAAACCATCAACTAGCATCATATGTAATGGTGATAAACTTCAACCATTCCCAATAAGATCAGGGGTGAAACAAGGTTGCCCACTATCCCCATTACTATTCAATATTGTATTAAAAATGCTAGCCTTGGCAATAAGAAAAGAAGAAGAGATTAAAGGAATTAGAGTAGGTCATGAGGAAACCAAATTATCACTCTTTGCAGATGATATGATGGTCTACTTAGAGAACCCTAGAGAATCAACTAAAAAACTATTAGAATTAATCCACAACTTTAGCAAAGTTGCAGGATACAAAATAAATCTACATAAATCATCAGCATTTTTATACATCACCAACAAAATGCAACAGCAAGAAATACAAAGAGAAATTCCATTCAAAATAACTATTGATAGTATAAAATATTTGGGAATATATCTGCCAAGGGAAAGTCAGGATCTATATGAGCAAAACTACAAAACACTCTCCACCCAAATAAAGTCAGATCTAAACAATTGGAAAAACATCAAGTGCTCTTGGATAGGTCGAGCGAATATAATAAAGATGGCAATACTACCTAAACTAATCTATCTATTTAGTCCTATACCAATCAAACTCCCAAGAGATTATTTAACTGACCTAGAAAAAATAACAACAAAATTCATCTGGAAAAACAAAAGGTCAAGAATTTCAAGGGAATTAATGAAAAAAATGCAAATGAGGGTGGCCTAGCTGCACCAGATCTAAAACTATATTATAAAGCAGTGATCACCAAAACCATTTGGTACGGGATAAGAAATAGAGTAGTGGATCAGTGGAATAGGTTAGGTTCACAGGACAAAATACTCAATGACAATACTAATCTAGTGTTTGATAAACCCAAAGACCTCAGTTTTGGGGATAAAAACTCACTATTTGACAAAAACTGCTGGGATAATTGGAAACTAGTATGGAAGAAATTAGGCATTGACCCACACCTAACACCATATACCAAGATAAGGTCAAAATGGATTTATGATCTAGGCATAAAGAATGATATTATAAACAAATTAGAACAATGTAGGATGGTTTACCTCTCAGACCTGTGGAGGGGGAAGGAATTTGTGACCAAAGAAGAACTAGAGGTCATCATTAATCACAAAATAGATAAGTTTGACTATATCAAGTTAAAAAGTTTTTGTACAAACAAAATGAATGCAGACAAGATTAGAAGGGTAGCTCTAAACTAGGAAAATATTTTTACATCCAAAGGTTCTGATAAAGGCCTCATTTCTAAAATATATAGAGAATTGACTCAAATATATAAGATTTCAAGCCATTCTCCAATTGATAAATGGTCAAAAGATATGAACAGACAATTTTCAGACGAAGAAATTGAAACTATTTCTGGTCACACGAAAAGGTGCTCCAAGTCAGTATTGATCAGAGAAATGCAAATTAAGACAACTCTGAGATACCACTACACACCTGTCAGATTGGCTAAAATGACAGGAAATGATAATGATAACTGTTGGAGGGGATGTGGGAAAACTGGGACACTGATACATTGTTGGTGGAACTGTGAATGGATCCAACCATTCTGGAGAGCAATTTGGAACTATGCTCAAAAAGTTATCAAACTGTGCATACCATTTGACCCAGCAGTGTTTCTACTGGGCCTATATCCCAAAGAGATTTT
>JAJPUD010001619.1:76757-88673 GCA_023553655.1 Myrmecobius fasciatus | reverse complement strand
AAAGTAGTCTCAGAAAGAAAAACATGTATCAGTAATTAAGTAAATACAAGATAGATACAGAGTAGATGGAAAGTAGTCTCAGAAAGAAAAACATGTATCAGTAATTAAGTAAATACAAGATAGATACAGAGTAAATAGAAAGTAGTCTCAGAAAGAAAAACATGTATCAGTAATTAGGTAAATGCAAGATAGATACAGAATAGATGGAAAGTCATCTCAGAAAGGAAGTTGCTAGCATTTGGGGAAGACTAGGAAAAATCTCTGGAGAAGGTGGGATTTGAGCTGAGTCTCGAAGAAGGGGAGGAAAGCCAGATGGCAGAGATGAGGAGGGAAGGCATGCTAAGGGTGCCAATGCAAAAACAGAGTTGGGACTGTTGTGTACAAAAACTATTGTCCTTGTTCAGTGGATGGAAAGGAGTGAAAGAGCCAAGTTATAAAGAATTTTAAATTACAAATACAAGAGTTTATGTTGATCTTGGAAGAAATAAGGAGCCACTGAAGTTACTGAGAGAGGTCAGAGTAGGAAAATATTTGACACGGTCAGGTCTTCACTAGAGGAAAATCACTGGCAGCTGAGTGAAGGATGGATTGAACAAGACTTAAGTCAGGGTCAAGGTGAGTATTGATAAAGGTCTGAAGTAGGGAAGTGGCTTTGGGAATGGAAAGAAGAAGGTATAGAGAAGAGCTCTGAGGAAGGCAGACATGATTAGGCTTATAGAATATGTGAGAGTGAGGAACTGAAGATGACACCAAGGTTAAGACCTTGAGTGACAGAAAAGATTCTGGCACGATCAATAGTAATAAGGGAATTCAGAAAAGAGGTTGTTGATGTGTTTTTGTTATAATTTTGGGAGAAACAATAATGAATTGTTTTATCAATGTTAAATTTAGAATGTTTGTAGAAATATCAAGTTTGTTAAATCAGGTGACGGAAGAAGTGTGCTATAGCAAAGAATGCATAGGACTTCTCATTAGTAGGCTGGGTTTCCAATCCCCTATTACTTATATGGCAGGAAAAATTCTTTTTAACCTTTGTATTCTGTGACTCTGTTTTCTCATCTGTATATAAGTAGATTTGTCCTAGGTGACTCCTGAATTTCCTTCTAGCCCTGAGTCTATGATTCCATCATTGTTCTTGTAGAAAGTGATGAAGCAACCATCTGGATGCAGAAATACCATAAATATAATAGGAATTTCAAGAAGAAATGGGCATTGAGATCTGAAAGGATCAACAAAGACATCTCATAGGAGGAAACACACTCACCATGCTTTTTGTTTGGTGAAAATAACCCTTCCAGACATTTAGAGAACAGCTTTCATCTTTGAGCACATACAGTGGAGATGACCCATGGATTCATTGATTATCTTTATGTGGATGAATCCCAGATTGATTTATACAGTTCTAATTTTTTTCCCCTGAACTCCAATCTTGTAGCACTGTCTCCTGGACATTTCAAAGCATGTCCCTTAAATATCTCAAGTTTAACATTTCAATATAATTCTCATCTTTCCCCTCAAACACTTCCCTCTTAAAATTTCCTCTATTTCTGTTAAGGGTCCACCATCTTCCTTGTCTCTTAGGCTCATAACTAGATTCCTCTCTCTGATTAACTATATATGTGTATGTGTGTGTGTATATATATATATATATATATATATATACATACATATATATATAATCTATTGTAAAGTCTTATAATTTCAACCTTCACAATATTATTTGCATACATCCCTTTTCCACTCATACAATCACTACTCTTATACAAAGCTTCATCTCCTCTCACTTGGACTATTGCAAAAGCCTCCTAATTGGTCTCCCTGACTTCAGTCTTTTTTTCTCTACTTAACCTCTATCCAACTGCCAAAGTGACTTTTTCTCAAGCTAAGATGGAAAGACATCTTCCTTTTCCTTGGTGACCCCATATTACCTCTAACTAATCTAGATTCAAATCTAGAATTCAAAATATTCTCTATTTGGCATTTAAGGAACTTCAAGAAGTTGGTCTATTTCTGTCTTTCTAGTCTTCTTACACATTCATCTCCTTCACATACTCTGTAGAATTCTAGCAATATTAGCCTTCTTGCAGATCCTTACCCAAGAGCCTCCTCTCTACTCCTCACCTTCTCATTCACTAGCTATGCCCCATGTCTGAGACACTCTCCTTCCTGAAGGTCTCTTGCATAGATTTACCTTTTGATCATTTTCAATTCATAGTACAGAAAATTAGATGGGGTGTATAGCTTAACACAGCACCAAATCCTTCAGAAGACTGCCATTCTGTGTTCAAACTAGTCATCTCCATGCCCTCCCAAAGTCAACTCACTCCATTCTAAACACAAACTTTTTATAACTTTGAGTTTTCATGTCTCATCCTTACTTCAAAAGATGTTTCATTCAAATGATGCATATTCTTTATAATAGAAGTTTAAAAAAATTTGTCTCATTAAATAGAAATTTATTATTCGGTTTGCCTTTATTCAATCACTAAGATTGCTAAGGTTTTTTTTTTAATTCATCCTATTAAAATAAACTTTATAATTAACTATTCCTATTACACACAATCGCTACAAAGAGTCATCTTGGACAATCACATCCCATTCAATGGTAACTATGTTTCTATCCCATCCCGTGCTAATCCTGAGACTAATGATTTCATTCTCATTCTCACACAACCCTAGTGATTCCCTGTAGATTTGTCCATTTATCCCCCATCATGGGTTCATCAACCACTAAGGATTGGATGTGAATTTATTCCTACTGCTGCTTATATTTTACAGCAAGGACTCACTCAGCTAATATTCTCCATAATAAAGCAGGGAAAAGTTTTGCCTGAATTTGAAGTCAGGACTTTGTTATTTTTCTGCTATGAAATGCGAGATATGAAAATTCAAATATGAAATTACTTGCTTATCCACATAAATGGTAATAATGAAGATTATCTAGCTTAAAACAAATTAAATTGGAAAACCTTACCAACTGAAGAAGAAAACAAAATCCTAAAGCATAAACTTGCTAAGACTTCCTCATTCCCCTGTATATTATCAGGTTGATTTCTTTTATGCTAACTTTGCTGTGCTTCTGTCTCTAAGAAGTTTCAAGAATGTCATCATCATTTATAAAACAAAAAACATTTTTTTTCATAACAAACCACACATGTAGTGATATACTCGCTTTTTCTTTTTTAAGTCATTTATTCCTCTAAGTTTTCACAATAATCCTATTAAGACGCTTCTTTGACCAATGCTTCATATTTCTCCTCCTATGATTCTCCTTCTTAATTGTTTCTATCCCCAAACTTTCTGGCTAAAGGAAAAAGGAATATTCTTTTGCTAGTTTTAAATTCTTTTTTTATGATTTCTTCAGCTAACCTTTAGCACTCTTGATAATGCCAGCAAAACTCTGGAGGTCTGGATAGACCTGCTTTTCTCTGCTGGTTTCTGTCTTTGAAAAGCTGGAGTTCTTCATATTTTAAGTGGCTTAGATTACACCCATCCTTTAATCCTCCCAAATACCTTTACAATTTAAGATTCAAAAGCAATTGTTGACCCAGCCAGCAGAGGTGGCCCAGACTTGCTAAATCCAGACTGTGACTATCAGACAAAGATGGTGAAAACCTTATCTGAAGCTCCACAAACAAAATTGGTCTCCTGTTTGCTGGAGGTTTTCAAGGATTCTTACCATTTTTTCAAATGGATTTTCCAGTCCTTATCTTTTATTCTCAGAGATTATTCATTTGAACATTCTCACACCAAGACATATAAAAGGTTGAATATCATTGATTGGGGCATGTCATTTCATGTCTAATCTTCTTAGTAGAAATTAAAATTGTGTAGCTGAGGTGACCTAGCATTCCCAATTAATTTCATTGAACTCGAACTGCAAATTAAGTCTGACCCATCAATATTTATCAATTTTTTAATATTTTTTATTTTAAAAAAATGTCTTATTAAAGCTTTTTATTTTTAAAACATATGTATAGATAATTTTTAACATTCACCCTTGCAAAACTTTGTATATCAAATATCTTCCCTCTCTTCCCTCCACTAGACAGCAAGTAATTCAATACATATGAAACATGTGCAGTTCTTCTATACATATTTCCACAATTATCAAGCTGCCCAAGAAAAATCACATCAAAAAGGAAATAAATGAGAAAGAAAACAAAATGCAAGCAAACTACAACAAGAAGAATGAAAATACTATATTGTGATCCAAATTCAGTTCCCACAGGCCTCTCTCTGGAAAAAACATGGCTCCCTACATCACAAGACCACTGGAACTGGCCTCAATCACCTCATTGTTGAAAAGAATCATATCCATCACAATTGATCATCGTATAATCTTGTTGTTGTTGTGTAAAATGCTCTCTTGGTTCTACTCATTTCACTTAGCATCAGCTCTTGTAAGTCTCTCCAGGCCTTTCTGAAATCATCCCAGGCTTCTCTGAAATCATCCTGCTGATCATTTCTTATAGAACAATAATTTTCCATTACCTTCATATACCATAATTTATTCAGCCATTCCCCAACTGATGGGCATCCACTCAGTTTCCAGTTCCTGACAGTTCCTGTCACTACAAAAAGGGCTCCTACAAACATTTTTGCACACAAAGGTGCTTTTCCCTTTTTTATGATTTCTTTGGGATACAGTAGAGACACTGCTGGATCAAAAAGTATGCACAGTTTGATAGCTCTTTGGGCATAGTTACAAATTGTTCTCCAGAATGATTGGATCACTTCACAACTCCACCAACAATGATTAGTGTCCCAGTTATCCCACATCCCCTCCAACATTCATCATTATCTGTTCCTGTCATCTTGGCCAGAGAGGTGTGTAGTGGTACCTCAGAGACAACAATACTTTCAATTTCATATTAAGTTTCTTTCATGGTGAACCTCTGTACACTGGAGCTGTCCTTCAGTACCCCATACTGCCATGCTTAGGTACTTCAACCTCCACCTTCAATTAACTGCCCTGAGACTCTGGCCATCTGAAGGGTAAGGGCTCAATATCTAATTCAGACCTGTGTCTTTACTTCATAATTAACTACATGCTATGTTGCCACATTCACACCCCCTCCCTAGCACTCTATCTTTAAAAACAGCAATAAAACAAATGCTGCCAAAACTCTCCTCTTTGGCCAATGAATCCCACTCATATTTTCCCCTATTAAAATGAAAATTCCTTGAAGGCAGGGATTGTCTTGATTGTTTTTAGATCCTGAGAGCTGAATATAATACTCATCATGTAATAAATGTTTGGAAAAAAAAAACTTTTTTCTATTCCACAAATTGTTTGTTTTAATTGTCTATTGGTTTATCCCCTTCCCTAGTAGAATATAAGTTCTTTGAGGGCAGGCTTTAGCTTTCATTTTTGCCTTTGTATCACTGGCTCCTAGCAGAGTGCCTGGGCCATGGAAGGATCTGGCAAATTTTTGTGAATTAGATTGAATTGTATCATGGAGAGCCCTATCTTGTAGAGTCATACAGTAATAACTTGTAAAGATATTTAAAAAAAATAGAACCAAAGTCCCACACTTAGTTGAGGAAAGTGTCTTTCATCATCTTAAGGTACCCACCACCCAAACCTAACTAGGGCATGAATAGTTGAGCAAGTGAAAAATAGGCACATTTTCCTAGTTACATAAAGCTCTGGTGTTTTACCACAAATTTTCCATTGCTTGTCATTTAATAGAATAGTTCATATAGAGGTCAGACCTATTCAATAGAGAATGGGAGGCTCCTCTAAATCTCCTTGGAGGATAAAAAAAAAGAAAAGAAAACTCATTTTGATAAAACATTGTCCCCATCCATCATGATTTTAGAAATGGGGGGTCCTATGTAGTAATTTTTCTAACTCATCTGTAACTTATCACATTAGAGTTACTGGGAACCATTGACCACAGAAAATGAAAAGCACATCAGGAGCCATCAAATATAACCTTACTCTCAATTTACAGGAGAAAAATTGAAGGGACAAATTAGAAACCTGAAGTCCAGATAGGTTAAATGACTTGTCCAGGATCATACATATAAACAGTAGATGTCTAGGGAACTTGAGAAGTTAAATCTAGGTTTTCCTGATTTCTGGCTCACCTGCTATTCAATATACCACATTGCCCAAACAGTGTGAAAGTTGTTCCTAAAACCATCTGGGATTTTTTTTGGGGGGAAGGCTTTTCTTTTTCTTGAAGCACTATCAGTAATATCAATGAGTAATATCAATCAACAAATATTTATTGTATCTAACACATGCCAAAAAATGATGTCTTCTCTTTGAGCTTTTTTCATTGTTTTAAAATCTATTTCTTTTAAAATGTGTGTGTGTGTGTGATGTATATGTGATTTATAACACATCTCAGGATCCATCCATTTTACCATCCTGTAATTAATAATATAACCAACCTTTTATCTCTATTGTATTAGAGCTTTGTCTCTCAAGATTACTTTGCATATACTTTGTAATGAAAGGTGATGTGGACAAAGAGAAAATCTTTAAACAGAAAAGCCCGAGTTCAAGTCTTCTCTGACATATGTTGGTTGTGTGACCATGGGAAAACGTCCTAGCCTTTCAGGTACTAGGCAACTATTTAAGGCTATAAGTTGCAAAGCTGCAAATTTATTCACTAGGGAATTCCCTATAAACATGGAAGTCACAGGTCTAGTCCCTAGACTTGCTATTGACCTACCTATGCAAATGCTATAATCTCCAAGTAGAGTGCAAACCTTCTGGATAATCGTGTCTCCAACATTAACAGAAAATTCTTAATTGGTGACTAAATTGAATTAAGAAAAAAAGTGATAGAGTGGGAAACATCTCAGCAGAAAATCAGATATCATCACATCTTGTAAAATGATAAACATAAAATTATCTTGTCACTGAATGAAAGAAAGAAGGAATAAACATCTATTTAGAGCTTAACTGTGTCAGACTGCACTCAGGGCTGGGGATACAATACAATGGAGACAGCTCCTGCTGTCATTCTATAGATCATACATAGGGATTGAAAAATGTACAGGATCTTGGAAATCAAAGAACGTGCATCCTTCTCATTTCATGGATGATGAAATTGAGATTTAGAGAGGGCAAACAGGTCACACAGGTGATAAGTGGCTGTTGGGACACAGGGGACAGAAGCCAGTGCTTTCTTTTCTCCAAGTTAGATTACTGTTTGGGGAGAGCCAGAGTGCCTGGCTCTCTAACTCTTTATTAATTCCATTCCAATGAGCCTAAGAAATGCTAGGATTACATTTCTTTTTTTTCAGATTGACAAGATTCTTTAATCAAAATTGGTTTTTTAAATTGGCCCTTTAAATTAACTACAATAAATTGGATTTTTGAAAAAAGTTAAATTAGGAGCAAATTGCTAATATGACTAACATACTGATATGTAGAGCATCCTTCTCATTTTCAGTGATGGAAAGAGGATACCTTGAAGATGAACTTGGTCATTCCATCTCTTCTTTGGGTTTTTCTTGGCCAGTCCCTACCTTCCCACTTAGACTGGCAAAGAGTAGAACAACCCAGCCCTTGCTCCTGCTCCTGAATCCTGAAAGGTTTAACTTTTAGTAATAGAATTGAAAACTAAGTCACCTTTTTTACATTTCATTTTAATAGCTGTAGTATTCAAATAGCACCTGCTGATCCTTTCAATACTAAATAATATCAGAACAAGCTGATTGATGTAACTTGTACTGAAAACACAAAGATAAATCTAGCAATAGATAAATATCTATCTAGAATAATATAATAGATAGAAACTATATATATATACATATATATATATATAAAGATATCAAGATCAAGATCAAGATAGATATATGTACATATATTTGATTTTCCACTGTCTAAAATTTCAATCATTAGAAATTTACTTTTTTTTTATTTAAGGCATTGTGATACCTAAAAGTTATTTTCAAAAACAAGTCCGGAGGGAGTAACACACTAAAATTTTAGCAGTGATTCATGGTGACCTAGCTTGAATTTTATTAGAAATGAATAAAAAATAAATAAATCACTTAAAAACCCTTATTAAGTGCATATCATATGCCAAGGACTCTTCTCAGCTCCAGGTGTATACCTAGAAAAGGTAGAAAATCAAGGACAATAGAAAAAAGAGTTTTTCAAAGGAATGAGGAGTGGGGAAGATAATGAGATGCAACTTTGAAAAAGAGGATGGGCTCTGGCCAATAAGGACTAAAGACTCAGGATCTAGGAATTGTCTGGGGGAAAAAAAGCCATTAGTTTGGGAGAGAGAAGAACATCCAAAGCTTGTTTCTATTCTACTCTGAAGTCATGTGAGGTCTTGATCAGATATTTTTTAATAACTAAAGAGGGAATAAACTCAATCAGCATTGATGGTAATGAGGGCTGATGTCTACCTCCTGTTATCTTAATGTAAAATTTAATTTTCTCTTCTATTTCAAAGCCCAGTTCTTAGTGTTTTTTTTTCCCTTGGAATCCAATTTGTTCTGTGACGCTGGGAAGAATGAGCAAAAAAATAAAGCCGCCTTTCCTCATTAGAAAGAAACATGAGGATGATGACAACAGAGGACTCATAGGGGACCATCCTCTCTTATGATAAACAAACATTTCAAATTCAACATCCCTAGACATATCTTCAAAGCTCAGTCAAGGACAGCCAAGCAAGTGCCCTGGTGTTTCATCAAAGAATCCAGAGGTCCATACATGGCTTCAAAATACACATACATGGTAAAATGCAATTTAATAATGACTTCATCATCATCAGTTATACATGAGCTTCTAAACAAGACACTGACTGCCATTTTTCTCGAGTAGACATAGAGTATGGGGAAATGATACATACAGAAGCACAGAATGGAAGGGCCATATAATCCAATCTATATAAACAAAAACCCCCTTGACAAAACAGTAGACAAAACTAATCCAGTCTTTGAGTACCACCCCGGATAATTTATAGACTACTCCCCTACTTCCTGTCCTTCTCACATGTAATATTCCATCTCCCATCTATCCACAGATGGCACTTGTACCTCTTAGAATCTCTGGCTACTTTCAAAGTTTATGTCAAGAGACACATCTTCCATAAGATCTTTCTCAATGCCCCCAGCTAGATTAATTACTTTTAATCTACCCATGTATACACTTGCTGTTTCCTCTAGTAGACTATACACTTCTTGAGAATAGAGATGGTCTCATTATTGAGTCCCTTCCCTTTTAGTTCTTGCCTTCTGAGATTACTTTATTGCTCTATCTATCCACAAATATATCTTTGTGAATTTATCATTTGGTCTTGATCCTTTCAAACTGTTTGACTTTATAAAGCTACTGTGAATGCATAAACTGTGCTGCTGGTTCTGCTTACTGTACTCTGCATCAGTTCATATAAGTCTTCCCTAGTTTCACTGAAACCATCAGAGGTCATGTTTTCTTAGCATAGAGCCTGGCACACAACAAAGGCATAATACATGTTTATTGAGTGACTGATTGAATTGTGAAAATTTCTTTGTATTCAGACTATCTGTACTAACTTTTCCCTCTAACAAATACACCATAAAACCCATTCCCAATCTTCAGATAGCCTCAACGCCACCTTTTACCAAGTCCTGGATAAACAGATTAACCTCTAAATGGCTCAGCTCAGGGAAAGAGACAGCTGTCTTTAGCTCTGGACACATAAAGATCAATTCTAAATGAGCATTTCCATTTTGCTGAAGACAGCTAGCCTTGGGGCCAAAACAAACTAGGTTCTGAAGAACACACCAGATTTGTATGAACTAATGCAGAGTGAAGTAAGCAGAACCAGCAGCACAATTTATGTATTCCCAATAGCTTTATAAAGTCAAACAACTTGAAAGGCTTAAGATCAAATGATAAATACACACAGACATATTTGCAGATAGATAGACAATTAGAGCAATAAAGTAGTCTCAGAAGACAAGAACTAATAGGGAAGGCACCCAGTAAGGAGACCATCTCTGTCCTTAAGAAGCTTATAGTCAACTTGAGGAAACAACAAGTACACACATAAGTAGATTCAAAGTGATCTAGCTGGGGGCATTGAGAAAAACTTTATGTGAGATTTATCTCTTGACCTAAACTTTGAATACATCCAGGCCAAAATAAACCTAACTCATTTGCTAGGAAAAAAAAAAAAAAAAAAGATGAGCCTTCCTCTCTTCCCAGAGGGAATGCTTACAGGGGAGGATCTGATGCCTGATGGGAATGCCAATAGAATTGGACAGCACATGAGCACTCTCCCATTTAGGCATACAAGTAGCATAGTGAATATAGTGTGGGATTTGGAGTCAGAAGAGTAAGAGTCTGTACCTGCTTCAAATGCTCCCTGGTTGTATGCCTCTGGGTGATTTAGCTTTTTCATACCTCAGTTTCCTCACCTGTAAAATGAGGAGTGATAATAATGCCTACTTCAGAGTTGTGGGGATGCAATGAGTTAATATATGGATGAGTTTATATATGAAAAGCAATTTTTCTCTCTTTATAATATAGAATAATATAAGAATATAACAAAATATATGATCTGATACAATATAATATATAGCTTCTATCTATGTGATATATTTAATATGAACTAAATATGATATGCTATACATATATGTATAGTATATAACTTCTATATATTGTATAACATATATGCAGATATATGTACATGTATATAATATAAAACTGTATAAAAACTATCTTCTTGTTGTTGTTGTCTAATGGAGGGGGGGAACAGTAGACTTCTGAGAGGGTAGATGCTATTATTAGTTCCATTTTACAAATGAGGAAGCTGAGGTAAAAGGGTTCTTATCCAGAGTGGCAGAGTTAATGTCTGAGCCAAGATTCATTTTCAAGTCTTCCAAAGCACAGCACTTAAGCTAGCTACCTCAATTCATATCACTTTTCCAGGCCTCAGTTTCCTAACCTGTAAAAATGAAGAACTGGGCTTAGATGTCTCCCAATCTCTCTGTCCACTCTAGAGCAATGATCTTATGGTCTGATGCCTGTAAGAACCCTTACGAAGCAACTCAGGAGAGCAACTTTTACTATTACTTGTAATGACCAAGTCATTAAAGTAACTTTCTAGTAAAAAATGATGACACAAACTTTTATTTTTGCTAGACTGCTGGCAAAGCACCATCTTTAGGCTCAAAGGCCCATGAAATCCTGAGTAAACACTTTAATCTTTGCTCATAACCCCCAGGAAAGTTGGATTCAGCAAAGGCTTCAGTCTTTCAAAGACACTGGGATGATTTTTATGAGAAGTAGACAGAAAATAAATTTACCATCAATTAAAGGATTACATTTATAAGATGAAGGATAAGTAACTCACTAATGACTCTTCTTAGGATAAAATAGACACTTCAAATATCAGAATTGAATGTTTTTTAAAAATGACTTTTCAACATGAAAAGTCATATAAACACTCACTGCTATCAAATCTCCAAATACTACCATTGTTAAGTACATAAGATTTAGGGATGAAAATGAACAGATCACTTAGGACTCCATAATTGTGTCTGACATATATTTGCCACTTTCATTTTTTAAAAATATTAGATATTCATTTTTTTTATTTAAAATGCCAGAGTTCTAATAGGTTCAAATGGGAAAACCTTTAAAATATATGATTTCAAGGTTAATTTGCTTATTAATATTATCATTTTAAGAGCTTCATTTACTTGAATTGCACCTGGATAACATATATTGGATTACTTGCCATCTAGGGGCAAGGGTGGGGAGAAGGGAGAGAGAAAAAAATTTTGGAACACAAAGTTTTGCAAAGGTGAATGCTGAAAATTATTTATGCATAGATTTGGAAAATAAAAAAGCTTTTTTTTAAAAAAAAAAGTTTCATTCTCTCAAGAAAGAATTTGTACAAACGTAACAGATTTTCCAAAAACTTATAAAGAAAAGCTGTTTAAAAAAAA
>JAJPUD010001619.1:63894-76357 GCA_023553655.1 Myrmecobius fasciatus | reverse complement strand
AATTTGTAACGGAAAGCTTTGTAAGGGTTAATGTTGAAGAATTACCCAACATATGTTTGGCAAATAAAAAGTTTTAATTAAAAAAAAGTGTCAACTGATGAAGAGTAAAATGTGTAGAATGAGGAGAACAATTTGTACAATAATAACAATAATGTAAAAATAAAGCATCTGGGAACTCTAACCAAATCTTTGTCAAATTATGAGTGCAAGTGACCAATGATGAAGTATATTCCGAGGTGTGTCCTGGTAAATGTTTAATAACCAGCCTTTTAAAAGTGTATACAAAGCACATTTTCATTTCTGTTTACATTATTAAGATTTTTTTTTCAAATATTCAGATATTCTTGACAATCAATAAAGCAATAACAAGACTCTCTTTGTAGGCTTTGCTGATTTCTGAGATGAAAATATTCACACATATTTACAAAATATTCACATATATTTAACAAATAAACTCCTGAACATCCCTGAATATCATCTACCTTTACAGACAAGATATGGATTGGCAATTTTTGGAGGTGGCCAAGGTGGAATGTAGTTTCCATTTGCATATTTGTCACAAGAGTTTGATTTTTCCTTTCCTTCCCAGTAAGTAATGCAAGGGGAAGAAAATAAATATTTCTTAGAGGGATAAAAGAAAATTTAATTTTATAAATATAAAGTACAACAAGTAAACAAGAATTAGATTTGGTGAAACATGCAAGTTAATCTTTTCTTTGTCTATCCTTCCCTGCAATCAAGGTAACAGTTTGATCAATGTAGCGGAGAAGAGAGGAGTTATTTTATGATTTCCATGTAGGACTTCATTTGATTCTCACAACAACCGCATCTGTTTGCTATTACAGGTGTTAAAACCCCCAGATGAGGAAAGGGAACTTCAAACACGTGGACTGATTTAGCTGCAGTCACATGGTTAATGTGTCAGAGAAGATTTTCAAACTCAGGTTTTCCTGCCTCCATCACCAACCTCTCATTCACAAAGGCACCTTGCTTCTCATCACTACTGGGTGGGTATGTTTGGTAATGACATCTTATGGGGGAGTATACAGTGTAGAATCCAACAAAAAAAAAAGTGCACAGAATTTGGAGTCAGGAGACCAAAGTTCAAATTCTGTCTTTGCAGTTGATTATTTCCCAGAATCCTGGGCAAATCAGGAAGCCTTGTTTACCCTCAATTTTTTTCCTCTGTAAAACAGACACAATATCATTCATTCCACCGAGCTCCTAGTTTACAATGTAAACTTAAAAGAAGTCTATTGTCACCATCCATCATTAGCAAAGTACAGTGGAAAGTATGTTAATTTTGGAGGTTCAGGCCAGGTTCAAATAATATCTTTAATGTTCACTACTTTTGTGGTCTTGCACAAGCCCCTTCACTCCCCCAGTCTCAGTTTACCCATTTGTGAAATGAGAAATTTGACTGAATATCTCAAGTCCCTTCCAGTTTCGGATGAGATGGTATAATCCCACATGGGACTTTGGGGAGGTCTGCTAACACAAACATTGTCCTCTTTTCCAAAATGAGGAGGTTGCCTACATCCAGGGTTCTTTTGCTTTTTTTGACATGGGCTCTTTAGGAAGTCTTCTAAAGTACCCTGTTTCAGAATCATGTTTTGCAATATATAAAAATAAATTATACAAAAGTATAAAGAAAACTGATTATTTTGAAATGCAAGTAGCTAGGTGAAGCAGTAGATAGAGTTTTGGGCCCGAATTCAAATCCAGCTGATACTTCCTGGCTGTATGATCCTGGATAAGTCACTTAACCTTGTTTGTCTCCATTTCCTCATCTGTAAAATGAGCCAGAGAAAGAAATGGCAAACCACTCCAATATCTTTACCAAGAAAACTCCAAATAGGTCACAGAGTCAGACACAACTGGATAACAACAATAACATTAAAATATAGTTATTTTCAAACTATTTTTTTAAAGTTTGTGGACCAATGTTTTTACAAGTAACTGGGAAAACTAAAATTAATAATAATAAAAAGAAAACAATCCATAAGTAATAGAGATTCAGGATTTTACATGTAGTTCTCTTTGTATATATAATCATGCTTGCCGTTATTTCTTAAGTTAATAATAATAATAATAATAAATTCTAGTAGAAAGAAAAATTAAAGGACCTTAGGTAAAGAAACCTTGATCTGTGTGAATTCCAAAGTTCCTTTATAGTTCTACGTCTATGACAATCTTTGAGTATCTTCATTGCTACTTATGATAATTGCTTTATAGATGTCAGTATAACTAGAAGCTATCCAGTTCAAAATCAATTCTAGCTCTAAACTAAAATGTAAAGGGGATTTCTTTTAAAAAATAATGAGTTCCATAAGAGAACAATTGTTTAGATTTATATAGTTCTTTGGGATTACTAAGATAAATACATGGCAAAGGTTGTATGTTCATGTATGTGTGCGTGTGTGTATGTGTGAGTGAATGTGTGTGTGTAAGAGAGAAAGAAAAAGACAGAGAGAGAGAGAGAGAGAGAGAGAGAGAGAGAGAGAGAGAGAGAGAGAGAGAGAGAGAGAGAGAGAGAGGTGCTGATAATGGAATTAAGAAAGTGCACTTAGAATACCAAGTACATCAGCTAGGCTTTGAAAGATACTCAAGATTTTATGGGTCGGAAGAGAGGAAGAAATTACAGCCCAGGTGTTAGGGTCAATGAGGACAGAGGCAAGGAGACTTCTGACTCCCGTTTTTTAAGCTCTTTGATCAATCAATTCTGCTGTCACGAGATAATTTTTATAAACATTTATCAATTTTTATCCTTTTTTTCAAAACCTGATCCACTTCATTATGGATTTGTTCACAAGGTGTGCATACTCTGTGTCTGTGACGATTCTAAAAGCTGTGGGCTTGGCTGTTAATACAGGAGGACTCATCCCATGCCTATGGGTTGGGCTGTATCCAGATTCCTGTTGAAGAATATTCAGGAGTTCTTACGACTAGGGTTGCAGTTCAGTTTTGTTTCTTTTTTCTTCTGGGACACATTCAGTTCAGTCAGTCATTAGATTTCCTGCAAGGGGTTAGGGGGTTTTCTGTCCTCCTCCATTTTCCCACCCCTCCCCCAACAGTCATGGTGGCTTGCAGTGAGCAGTACCCATTTCCTTTTGCAGTAAGCTCAAGGGAGAACTGCCCTGAAAATGCCCCCAAAGTACTGACTCATTCCCAGGCAGGATTCATGGGATGATCCCCATTACAGTTTAAGCCTAGTGTACTTAACTTGGCTATAGTCCCAAACAAATAGTGTGTTCTTATTGAATCCTCATTGTTAGATCTCATTCAGATTTCATTTTAAAATGAACACGCAAAGAAATCTCAAACTTTTTTTAGTTAATATGACTCCTACCACGTTAGCGTCCACAGGAACAGGACTGGACCATTTTGGCAGGCAGCCAAACCAGGGTCAAAGCCATTTCTGGACAGATGCTCTCTGGACTCCTGTTATCTTTTTTTTTCTTATTGCCCAGTGGGCTAGCTCAGAACTCGTGTCTTCCCTTCCCTTCACATGAAAGCTAATGAAACTTTTGGCGGCACAAAGGAAGCACAGATACTTCTAACAAGCAGCTGGTCTTCTCCCCGTCTTCTTGCCCTGCTTACAGCTGGGGGACAGTGGTGACTTTTGGGCATTGCAGGTTTGGAGGATGCTGATAAATGGCAGTACACCTGTTGGAAGGCAGCAAGGAGTGTGAAAGGCCTTCAGCCCACACCACCTGAGGATTCATGGGAGATCAGGGAATATTGGTCTGAGAAGAACTGTAGGGAGGGCAGAGCAAGAGGCATTGTGCTATCTGCCTTCAAGTGTCCTTATGTGGAGTAAAGATTGGGGTTGCCCCATTTGTCCCCTAATCAACAGTAGCAGGGAGAAGCTAGAGCTAGCTATCACTCAGGCAAGCTTCCTAACAATGAGAGTTGTTCCAAAGTGGCACAGGTGACTTCTGTAGGTGGTGAGCCCCCTGTCTTTGGAGGTCTTTGAGTACTCGACATTCAATAGTAAGGATTCCTTGTTGTTGATGGACTACATGGTGGCTGAGATCCCTTCCAACTCTTGACTAAAAGCATTATTTGAAGAATAAAAGCAGCCATCTAATCATTATTGTTTCCCATTTCTTCTTTTACATCTTTAAATCTCTATGGCACAGAATCCTTGAGTCTTTGACTTTCATGGAGGATCAATAAGGGCTAGGACTCTGAGCCAATCAGTTGTTAAGGGTCAGGATACTCAGGAAGACCATATACTTAGAGAGTCATTAAGCCCTCATTTGGGTTATTTGCTCACCTAGACATCTTCAGCAGGACATGTCTAAATGATGCTATTGGCTCCTCCATTAGGCACATTATAAGTCCACATAACGGTCTCCAGCTTACATTTCCAGTCTTTTATTTTGTTACTCCCCTTTAAACACTCTATGATCCAAGCAAACTGAACTTTTTGTTCACACATGATACCCCATTCCCATCTCTGTACTTTTGCCCTCCACCTCTTAGAGTCTCTAGCTTCTTTCAAAAATCGACTTAAGCACTTTAATGATTATGCAACACTGATGTATCCCCTCTCCAAATTATCAGGTATATATTGTGATTTTAGTTTTATGTTTATTTGCTGTCCACCTCTTAGTGTTCCTAGCTTCTTTCAAAGCTGAACTTAAGTCTTTTCATGATTATGCAAATGCTGATGTATCCCCTCTCCAAATTATCAGGTGTATATTCTGATTTTAGTTTTATGTTTATTTGCTGTCCACCTCTTAGAGTCCCTAGCTTCTTTCAAAACTCAACTTAAATACTTCTTTCTCTATGAAGTTTTTCATAATTATGCAGACACTGATGTATCCCCTCTTCAAATTATCGGCTATATATTTTGATTTTACTTTTATGTTTATATGTTGCCTCACTCCTAATAGTAACTGATTTTCTAGAAAAGAGCCCTTTTCACATTTTTGGACTTTGTCTCTTCACTGCTTAGCACAGTGCTTGACACAGAGTGAGCTCTCATAAATGATTATAAATTGAATCAATTATATTATGGACTCTTTACTCAACTAGACAACGCTCTAAGAGAAGTCTCATTTTAAAATAAGACATCATAGCTGAAGGTAGAAATCTAACAAGGATTTCTTTGTTTTGTCTTTAGATGTTAACAACATTTGTGGTCACCATTGTGGTGGTGGTGGAGAATATGGAGAAAAGGCTGAATTTACTTGTTCTATAAATGGCTGAGTATATGTGTACCTAATGGGACCATATAGAGTAGCAACCCTACAAATCATCAATATGTACGTGGACTTTCTCCATCTCTGGTGAATACAGAAACAAACAATATTTTTTCACATTTCTAAGATTCTCTGAACACTAAGGCTATGATGAGAATTTAATGGAGCAATGTCAGCAAAGGAGCTAGCTACGTGAAGAAAGCCCTTGTCAATACCTTTTCTACTGAGAATGCACTTTATCCTCTCATAATTTATTCTATTTTCCTGGCAGGGGACCAGAAATTGATTTGTGTCTTGCTGTACATGGGAGATGGGCATATTGCTGCTTTAAAATATTCAAAAACTTGGCCAAGATAGCCCAGGAACATCAGGGCACTGTACAATTAACAATGTTTGTGCATCTCATGAATCTAATTTACTTTATGGTTTCAAGTAGAGTGATGTCATTTTTGAAATATTGAAAAGATACAAAAATGGGTTGAAGAAAGTACCTTTTATCAAAACTATTCAGTCTTTATGTCACTTCTTCTTGGGTGGGAAAAAGGAAAAGATGGGGGCA
Source organism: Myrmecobius fasciatus (assembly GCA_023553655.1). Classification (NCBI taxonomy): domain Eukaryota; kingdom Metazoa; phylum Chordata; class Mammalia; order Dasyuromorphia; family Myrmecobiidae; genus Myrmecobius; species Myrmecobius fasciatus. The sequence continues at coordinate 70,588 of JAJPUD010001619.1, read as the reverse complement.
GCCTGGTAGAGTGGGAAGGAACCCTGGCCCTGGATTCAAATGTGACCCTTTCCCTCTCTCTTACTGTGATACTGGGCAAGTCACTTTACCTGTCTAGGTCTCAGTTTCCTGGTGTGTAAAATGTGGAGGTTGCACTATACGTCCCCTGAGCTCTTTCTAGCTCCAGATTCATGATGCTTTGGAACCCTTAAGAACTCAGAGAAAACCTTGGATTGGTGAGGACTTTCTGGGACCAAAGGAAACTGCAAATCACAATCAGCAAAGTTAAAGGCATTTCCAATTCTGATGCAAATGGATCACTGGTCATCATGAAAATACAAAAGGAGATCCTAGGAGAAATGCATCTTAATGAAATGAAGACTTAGTAAGAGGATAATGAATTGGGTGGACTGGGGTTCCTGAAAGAGCAGGGAATAATTTGTCAGGGTAATGTCTTTTGGACTTCTCTATTACACAGCTTTTTGGCAGGGGAGTGAGAAAGGAAAGCTTTTAAAGATACTCTATAAAATTGAGGAACAGGTGATGATTTTTAAGGAATCATTAAATGACCAAGAAATTACCCAGATAAGACCTGTGGAGCATGTGAAAGAGTCAATGAAACTTTGAATTGAAGGGACTTTGGAGGCCATCTCATACAACCCCCTTTTGGAAGGATTGTCCATTATAACACCATCATCACTATAAATATCAACAAGAAGTCTTTATTTAGCATTACTGTGTACCAAGAACTATGCTAAGCAGCAGAGACACAAACAAAGGAAAAACCATGACTCATTTCCTTAAGAAGCTCAGTGCCTGATCTCTTAAAAACATAATACATGATGAAAAAGGGCATAATTGCTTAAAGGAGAAATTACAACAACCCCTCAAATGTAAGAAAAATCATTACATGGAGGAGGGATTTAACTTGTTGTCTGTGCCCCTATGGGGCACAACTAGGACTCATGAATTGAAGTTACAGGGTGGGAAGAGGGAGGTGATCATGGTAGATTTAACAACAATTAGTTATATCCGTACTACAATGAAATTGGGATTTTGTGGGGGTAAATATTATTTCCCCTGTCTAGCTTGCAACCAGCTCATGATTGCTCATCTCACATAATGCTTCTCTACAATTTTTCTATCCATTCATAGAAAATCTACCCAATGCTGAGAGAAAGGCATTAAGGAAAACTCTTGGCCAATTTATCTGCTCCCACTCCCATCATGTCTCTGGCCCATCTTCATTCCTGGCTGTAGGTTTTCCAGATGATGTATATTCTATGCCATTTCTTAGCTTAGTGCAGTTCCTGGCACATAACAAGTGTTTAGTAAATGCTCATCGATTGACTGGCTTCTTATCAGAGCTGTTCAGCAAATGAGACAGACTGCTTCAGGAAGTAGCGAGCTCTCTCAAGCTAGAAGACCTCAAACAGAGGATGAATAACCATTTGTTGAAAATGCTGTCAAGGTTCATTACTTGGGGGAGGACCTAATAATTTCGAAATTCCTTTATAATTTTATTTTAAGACTGAGAAAAAGTTTACTGAATTTGGCAAACAGAAAATGACTGGACTTTTTTACAGTATACTTTTAGTATTTACTAGACTGTTTTATAGTTTACTAAAATGTTTTCCAGTTTTAGTAAAATTCTCAGAGTCATGTCATCAGGAGTTAAGAAGGGAGTGGAGACGATTGCTATAAATTATGTAGCCTGGGAGCTGGACACCACAAAGGGAAATTAAAAAAAAAGAGATGGGAAGTTGCATAGAATCAAAGTTAGCTCAATCCAGGGGGAAAAAGTCTTCCTAATAATCAGTGTTACCCAAAGTGGTCTGGGTTACTTTGAAAAGTAATGGCTCCCTTTCATTGGAAGTCTTCAAGCAAAGGCCATACAGTCACTCATTGGGTATACAAAGCATGGAATATTTATTTATTTTGCTGAAGCAATTGGGGTTAAATTACTTGTCCAGAGTCACAGAGCTAGGAAGTGTTAAGCATCTGAGACCAGATTTTAAGTCATATTCTCCTGAATTCACAGCTGGAAAATTTATTTAAGGATGGATTGAGCCACATGTTCATTTAAATCTCTTCTAGCTTTGAAATCCTGGGATTTGGTAGAAGAATGAACTTTGACCTATAGACAAAAACTAGAAATAGCTGAAGAAAAATATATTCTACAAATTTTCCTTCCTCTCTCCACATTCTCTCCATATTCTCTCATCTGTGATCACAACTTTTAGAAACAGGTCAGGAAGTATGAGGTGATTGAGCTTCTTTTAGATAGAATTCATTAGGTTCCATTAAACTGACCCAATTAGTTACCAACTAAACTATTGCAGTCAAAACTTTGCTGCCTGAATAAATGAGCTCAAAACAGAAGGCTCCAAGTGTCTCTCATGACAAGCAGAGTTAAAGGAGGGAGGGCACAGAAGTTCTTGGCAAAAGATGGGAATTATAACTGAGTTCTTTGGCAAGTCAAATTCTCAGCACTGTCCACCCACTCCATTCCAACTGACAAGTCATTTAATATTTCATTCTGCAGAGTCAGCAGTCTAAAATTAAGTTTTTACTTCTCAATCTCCCTCTCTCTTTTTTTTTTTTTTGCCAAACTTAATAACCCTCTAAGAGTTTTCTAAGCATCTGGCTTTTTAAAATGCTCTTTCAGTAAGAGCAGATAAGGGAGAGGTCAGAAAGAGCTGACAAAAAAATGATCAAATGGTCATAGTCTGGACATTTCTAGGCATTAACTACAAGTACCTGGAGAAGATTTTGGGCAATTTTTTTCCTATGTATGTAGAGAGTTAGACCAGACAACCTCAGCAGTCCCTTCCCTTTAAAGCTATAATCCCAAGGGACTTTAGGGCACAAGGACAAAAAGCTACCAAATTAGACAGAACTTTGGATCAAGCAATTGCATTCTACGACTATAAGTCAGACATTAAAGAAAGAGGAAAATTTTCCCTAAGCATAATGGTAACTGTAACAGCTCTTTTGTGGTGGCAAAGAAGTAGAAACAAGTGTAGAAGGGCTAACAATTGGGAAGAAGCTGGACCAAAGGTGATACATCAGTAATAATAACAGTGAATATTTATATAGTCCTTACCATGTGCCAGTCATTGTGTTAAGTGCTTTACAATTAATGTCTTGTTTGATCCTCACTACAACATGGGGAAGTATTATTATTATCCTATTTTACAGAAGAGAAAACTGAGGCAAATAGGGTTAAGTGACTTGCTCAGAGTCACACAGCTAGTCAGTGTCTGACTCCTCAAACTCAGGTCTTCCAGACTCCATCCCCAGTGCTCAAACTACATCATCTTTTAGCCTAGCCTTATTGTGCTGTGAGTAAAGATTAAGGACATTGTTTCTGAGGAACTTGGGAAGACTAATTTGAACTGATGCAGAATGAAGGGAGCAGGACCCCGAGAACATTTTATGCAATAACAACAATAACACTGTATAGAGAACCAACTTTGAAAAACTTAAGAACTCTAATCAATGTAATAATCAAGCACAATTCTAGGGAACTATGCTCCTCACCGCCTATTAAAGAAGTGATGGACTCAGACTGAACATGGAGACATTGATTTTTGTTTGTGGCTTATGTGGCCATTTTGTTCTGCTTGTCTTTGTGTGTTTGTTGCAAGGTTTTTGTTTGTTTGTTTTTTTTTTTTCAATTTGGGGAAGGGAGGTAGAGAAATGGGATTTTTGTTGATTGAAAAAACACAAATGCTTTGGGAAAAAGAAAATGACTTAGATGAAGAGAGAGCAGAAGAAGAAGAGCCAGAGCTGTCACGTGAGTGGACAGTAGGGAACACAGATGAAGTGGGCAGTGTACCCTGTGAGACCAAACTACATTCTCATGACAACTCTCCTGCCTGAGTCTTTTTGACTGGGGCCCCCTTAGCACCCATCTTGCACACATGGCTGAAACCCAGCTCCTGAAAGGAACATACAGCTTGAATTTGCTAATAGAACTTGGGCAGGCAAGAGGGGAATAAATCATAGATTTTTTTTTAAATTTCCTAACTGCAATTCTGGGAGCATCTTGCATGTCAGTGCCCATGGCCAGTTGAGCCAGCTGAGCTCCCGGGGCTGTGATAAATGGCATCACTGGTACATACACTTCCCCAACTCCACAGCTGGGGACCAGACGGCTATTCTACCTTTGCTATTTATAGTTCAAGCCAATGCTGTCCCTGGGACCAGCATGGTCACCCTACCGACACTTCTTGCTCTTCATATCCAGAGGGTTAGAAACTATATGAATCTTGATCTTTCCCGGAACTGTTGTCACTGGCCCAAGGATGGCATATCTCATGCTTTATGATCTTGGGAATAGAAATATTCTCAGTAGAACTTCACTACTTTATATGTGCTTGTGAAGGGGAAGGAAATGAGAAAACTAGTTGGTCTGGGACTGCAATAAAGCCCTTCTTCCAAATCAGTCTTTCCTTAGATTTCTACCCTGAATTTGTGGGGTTTGCCTTCTTCCTACTTCTCTCTCCACAACAAATGCCTCCTTTCCATTCACCTAACTCCTGATTGTTTATATCTTTGGATCACTAAGATCTAGCACAGTTACTAGTAGATAGCAGGTGCATATTAATTGCTTAGTGAATTAAAAGGAAGTAACTGAAAAGCACTTTGCCAAATGGAGACTATAATGCAAATGGTGGCTATTAGTATATACGTTACATCCTTCCATCATCTTTGGTAAGAGTACCATAACATAACTACTACAACTTTTGATCTACTTAAGACAAGTAGGACATTGGCTGAAGTTCAACAGATGGCAGAGTTCAAGTAGCTTCAACTGGGTTCTGAGTGAGAAATATTACCAGAATTCAGGGCCCTCGTTAAAAGGGGGGTGAGGATGAAATAAACAGATGGGAGGGAGGAATGAGAGGACACAGGTCATAGAGTCATGGCCAAGTAGATCCCATGAAGGCTCATATTATGAATCCTGGATATTCCATTCAATCTCTGCCAATAAAAATCCAGAAATGAAATATCATCTTAAGTGCATTTAATCATTCTTTCTCCAGATTGTTTCTTGCCACTACTCATTCTAAGATCATTTTAAAGATGGATAGTGCTAGAAATGGATAAAGTTGTATTAATCCACATTGAAAGTTTTCTATGTCACAAAAGAAAAGACCTGATAAAAAATACAGTATTCCATTGCCTCCAGGATCTTTTGCTAAGGATAATAAACCTAGAGGGGAAAATAAAAGTCGTCTCAAGAATTTCTCAAAGATAAAGGAGCTGACAAATAACCACTATATTAGAAACTAAATTTGGATCGAATTTTAAGAAATTAGAAAACTTTCTAAGTAACAGTCAGCAAATTAAGCCATAGAATCATAGATCCAGTCAGTCAGTCCATAAACTTTATAAGAGCTCTCTATAAGTCAAGCAATGTGCTAAGCATGAGAGATATAAAGACAAATCAAAAAATAGTCCCTGTTCTTGAAAAGCTCATGATCTAATGGGGAAGAAGACATAGAAACAAATTGTATACAGGATAAAGTGGTAATGGTCACTAAAGGAAGGGGACTCAGCAAGGCATCCTGAAGAAGGTGGGACTTTGGCTGGGACAGCCAGAATAAATAGCTGAGTTCCAGAGATGGAGAGTCTCATCCAAGAGAGACCAGGACCACTGGATCCCAGAGTATTTGACTGAATATAGGGTAGAAGAAAGCTGAAAATGGTGTGTGTGGGAAGCAGATCATGCAGAGCTTTGAATGCCAAACAGAAGTCTTTTTACTTGATTCTGGAGGTGACAGAGAGCTACTGGAGTTTATTGGGAATGTGAAGCAACATGGTCAGACCTGAACTTTAATGGAGGATGAACTGAATGGGGAAGCGTCAGGCAGGTAGACATCATCCAATCATTGCAATATCCCCTGCATGAAATGATGAGGGCCTGTACCAGGATGCAATGAAGAGAGAAGGAGGGAGATGTTGTGAAGGTCGTGGCAGCATATTGGCTATGGAGGGTGAGAGAGTGAGGAGCTGAAGACATCTAGGCTGGGATGAAGAGAAGGATGGTAGTGACCTCAAAATAGTAGGGAAGTTGAGAAGGAGACAATATGGAGGGAAATAGTAAATTCAACTTAGAACATATTAAGTTTAGGATATCTATGAGATATACAGTGTGGGATGTCCAGCAGACAGATGGAGATGTGTCGATTGAAGAGAGACTAGGGCTGGATGAGGACATTTAGAGCTAAAATGGATCTAATTTTACAGTGGAAGAAACTGAGACTTAAATAAGGTTAAGTGACTTTGGCAATATTCACATCCAAATCTTAGCATTACAAGCCCATAACTTTATGCTACTGATGTGGAAACAAGATGAGCTAGAAAAATAGGGCTATAAATGAAAATCTGAAGTTGCCTTTGGCCAAAGAAAATTTGTATTTTATTTCCACCCATCACGTCCAAACAGCAGTTTAGTTAAACTGATAACAAAGAGATAGAAAGCAAAAGATTCTGTGTTCTTGGCCTCTAGTCAAGACAAATCGAGTTAAGAAGTGCATTTTAAAGTATCCACCATGTTCTAAGAAGTGTGCTAAACTCTAGGGATAAAAAGAAGTGGGAAAAAAAGTTCTTGCTCTTATGGAACAATAGGTCAACAGGTCAACAGTTCTGCATTCTGCTAGTCTCTTCTGCTCTCATCTCTCCTCCAGCTAAAAGATCCAAAGGC
>JAJPUD010001619.1:53421-63884 GCA_023553655.1 Myrmecobius fasciatus | reverse complement strand
ATTGGGGTTAAGTGACTTACCCAGGGTCACATAACTAGGAAGTGTTAAGTGTCTGAGGCCAGATTTGAACTCAGGTCCTCCTGACTTCAGGGCGGCTGGAACTCTATCCACTGCAACATCTCGCTATATAAAATCAAGAGACATGTTGGGGATGTAGCTCTGGCCATTGAAACCATTTCCTCAAGGGATTTTCATCTCTTCAAGCTTCCAAGCTTGTTTTTACTGTTAGTTTTGGGAGTATTGAAAAGATGATGGCCCAGGTGAAAGCTCTGCTTTTAGAGAGGCTGCTGTATATAAAAGAACACACACACACACACACACACACACAGGCACACTTGCTAACAAAGCCCTCTAAACTGTTAACTTTTAAACTCAAATTTGAAGTGTGAATCAAATATTTTTGTGTGATTGTTAAAATTGGTAGCAAAAGCCAATTTTGGTCTCTGATGGTCCTGGAATAGAACCATTATGGGGGAATTGAAAGACCACAGTTTCCACGTGCTGCACTACTCAGTATGTGTTACTGGGTCACTTGGCTTCTTGGGGACTCTGCAAAATGAGGGCATTGGACAGTCTGAATTCAAATCCAGCTTCAGACACTTACCAGTTGTGTCACTCTGGGCAAGTCCCTTCGTCCCTATTTACCTCAGTTTCCCCATCTGTAAAATGAGCTGGAGAAGGAAATAGCAATCTATTCTAGTATCTTTGCCAAGAAAAGCCCAAATGAGGTCATGGAAAGTCATAAAAAGAGATCACATTGGAATACGGGCTAATGACATTTTCCAGTCCTGGCCTTGATAATGAATCATTCTGTGACCCTAGGCAAGCCAATTTACCTCTTCAAGACTCTGTTTTCACATCTATTAATAAAAAGAATGGGTTAGACCTGAAGTTATTCATTCTAGCTTTTAAGATGTATGATTCCTATCTCAAAGTCTGGTAATCACTCTCAAGTAATGAATGAATGAATGAAACATGTTAATTAAATGCTCATTATATGCCAGCCAAAAGTCCTGACCCTAAAATTTACTGAGAACCATGTAGTCCTTCTTTTTCCATGTTTTTTTTTTCAGATTTCTCCAAAGCACCTCAGACAAAATCCCTGGGCATAAATGGAAAGACTTCCTAAGTGGAAGTATCATTAGCAGCATCAGCTATACATTTATTAATTAGTCCAGATCTATGATTCACTGGGCATAAGGAACTGCTAAAGCAGGATCTACCTCCACAATACAGAGCAATAACTCAGAGTCGTACATTTACTGTCACTTGCCTGGGTCATATAGCTAGTAATCAATGGCAGTGACGCTTGAACCCAGGACTTCCTAATCCCAAGGCTGATCCTCTAGCCATTACTGCCATGATGCATCTGGGTAACTTTAAAATCTATTTTTGAAAAGAATCTTTAAGAATATTTCATGTTGTCTCTGAAAGTTCTCTTTATAGAGCTTCCACATCCTTATAGCATTTGTCCTGAGAAAAATTGTATGTTTTTGTGGGCTCTACTGATAATCATAACCCATTTTCTTTCTTTATGGCACCTCTCTTCTCCAGCCTTCCTAACAGCTCCCATAAAACAGTGCTGCTCAAACAACTGACAATGAACTGTGATCCTCGAGCTCTGTTTTTATGATGGCCCATCAATGAGCCACAATTTATCTGGGATTGGATTTGGGGAAAAACCAACCGAACAGAACAACACTATATATTTAGAGATTTGAGAGAGCCATAGGAAAAACATCTTTAAAAAGCAACAGCAAACTGTATCCAGTGATTTTTACAAATAAAAAAGGATAAATATTAAAAGAGATTACATTTACCCAGAATACTAGTCCGTTGTATTGCTATTAGTGAACAATTATTCACAATAATAGTAGGTAGCATTTATGCAGCATCTAAAGGTTCATAAAAACTGTATATATGGGGGCAGCTAAGTGGCGCAGTGGATAGAGCACCAGCCCTGAAGTCTGGAGGACCTGAGTTCAAATCTAATCTCAGACATTTAACATTTCCTAGCTGTGTGACCCTGGCCAAGTCATTTAACCCCAATTGCCTCAGCAAAAAGCAATTAAATAAATAAACAAACAAATAAATGAATAAATAAATAAAATTGTATATACGTATCTCAACTGGTCCGCTCAGGTATCATGTATCAGAGACAATATGGTGCAGGGGATGGGAAGCTGACTCTGGAGCCGGAAAATTCGAGTCTGGTCCTGTCTCTGACCCTTCTGGGTTGTGAGGCCATAAGCAACTTATTTAACCTTTTGGTCATTTAGGCAACTCTTTAAGACTCTAAAAGCATTAAGGGGGGAGTTTCCTTCTTTGTCAGATTTCTTTCTACAAGCCAATGGAATTTCAGGCCCAGCTCTTATCATTTTGTCTAGTCTTATTTTTTTTTTAAGTCATGTCTGACTCTCCGTGACTCCATTTGAGATTTTCCTGGCAAAGACACTGGAGTGGTTTGCTATTTTCTTCTCCATCTCATTTTACAGATGAGGAAACTGAGGCAAACAGGGTTAAGTGACTTGCTCAGGATCACACAGCTAGCTTGTCTGAAGCCAGATTTGAACTGGGAATAGTACAACACCAGCCAGAGCATTCTATCCTTAGCTGTTCTTATCTTTACCCTAATTTTAGTGAATTAATGGAAGTGGAGGATAATGCTCTGCTCCTAAATAGAAACTGTAGGACTTAACACCCACCACCTTTTTTTCTACCACCACCAATTTACCTTTACATTATTATTACTGTTGTTGTTTTTTCATTTTGTTCAAACAGATTTTATAATTAGCCAAAGAGAGTGAACATCACTTTTCCCTTCATTTCATATACTCTTGGACCGGAAAATCTAATTTTTATTCACTGGACACGCTATCTTCTGTATGTGATAGTTGACAAAGGATGTTACAAAGTATGGCATCGGACCCCCAGGAGGGATAACCTGTCTCCATTGGCTTGGCAAGGGGCATTTGGGCACAGGTATTCCTAGGGAATCATAACCAGATGCCAGCCTTCCAGGGCATGTCCCCTTACCACAGACAGCGTGTCTGGTGCTGATAATATGTGGTCTCGAATATCTATCAGTAGGCTGCTTTCATAATTGATTCTTGGCTATGGGCAGAGGGCAAATGAACCACTTGTAGAATCTCCATTTTGTCAAGACCTTTCGGATAATTGACTCTGGCTCCACGGGAAGCTTTGTTTCTGATACAAAGTTTGGGAAGGAAGAGCAAAATGAAGGCAAGAAACTTCCATGGCAAAATCAAGAAAATGCCTAAAGCTGAAAAACCCTTTGAATAATGAGTGTCTAATGTGGGCTATTTATAGACATGCAGGAGATCCTCCTAGCTGGCAGATATGCCCATAGGCTGCCAGTTTACAGCCCTGGGCACTTCCAATGTCACCTGTGCGCAGGGAACAAGCAGGCAAGTGGCTTCTCACTTCTCTTCGTAGAGAAAATGACTTTGACATGAAATGGAAATGGGAACAAATTAAGGGGGAGGGAAAGTCAAGAGGTTTTGTAATGGAGCAAATTCCATTCTGACAGAAAGAGAAAAACAGGAAACAATGATTCAGATGAACATGGGAAAGTGTCTTCTCTAAAAGTGGCTGTCTGTAATTAATGAGGGGCTTTCAAAGATTGAGCCATGAACAGTTACCTGATTTTGTCTCTCTCTGCTTGTGAGTGTGTATATATATATATAAACATGAAATATACATATATATGTGTGTGTGTGCATATATATATATATACACATATACCCTTAGTGTGTTTGGCTATTTTTAATGAGAGTAAATGATTTTAATGATATTAATAATTATTATTTATTTATTAATATTATATATAACATATGGACATGTTATATATAATATATAAAAATTAATATATTATATTGATATTAATTGAATATATTTTATACTGCTAAACAAGGTGATAGAGTCTCTCCCATTTCCCTCCCCCGAAAGCACCCCCAACAATTTTGCTTAACAAGAAAAAGTTTTGAAACTGTTCACTGTACAGTTTAGATTTTATCAAGTCCTGGACTGCTGTAGATTCTCCTAAATGAAGTCTCTGAAGTGTCTGGACAAACTATCCACACAGAAAAACTAAGTGGATGAAAGATACTTATTAACCAGATTATTATAAGTATCAGAATGGATAACTTGTAGAACCCTTCCACTGGGAAAGCAGAAATAATAAAATTCCTGTAGAGATAGTTAGAATATGTATTTTGTATCTCATTCATTGATTAGTTCAAGAGTTTAGTGAAAATCTCTTAATGTCCAGAGGATTGACCAAAACAGGCAGTTTTGAAATTCACCCAACAGTACTACAATTGAAAATTATAAATACTCTGAATATGGGAGGACGGTTTCTTTTTGGCCGGGCAGACTGCAGGATGCTTGTCTTAAAAAAAAAATAAGTACTATTAATAGTGTGATATAGTGAGAAATTCTAGATTTGGAAGAAGAGGGCCTGTATCCTAATTCTCTACAATGCAAAGAATACTGAATTTGGTATGAAACCAACAGGGTTCAAATTATGGCTCAACCACTCTTGACCTATGTGAACTTGGACAGGTAATTTCACCTCTGTGGTCCTCAGTTTTCTCCTCTGTTTTCTATAATGAGTTTGGATTGGCTGACCTCAAAGGGTTATTCTACTTTTAAATCTTAGAACTTATGACCTATCTTTCCTGCCTTCCAGGATTGTTTGGCGTGAGATCATAACACATATTATGGATGTGAAAATGCTGTGGAAATTTGGACATTGTCATTTTTTCTGGCCCAGATGGATGATTTCTTTGGTATTGGGGGTCTCCAGGTGTAGACCTTCCTCTACTCATACAAATAAACACCTGCCTTGTAATTGAGTCTTAGAGAATGGTGAACATGCTCAGTGACTCCCCCAGGGTCACACAGTCAGGCTGGGTAAGAAGTAGGGTTAGCTTTACCTGGCCAAATTCTATTCACTAAATATGTTGCCTCATGCTTTCCACCCCATCCTTTCAGAACTCTTCCAGTCTTGGCAGATGCAGCAATAATACAAACCGCTCAATACAAACTGCCCGACTTGTCTATGTGAAAATCAGAATGAAAATGGTATCTTTGAGACCTTGTTCATTTGTTAACATGCCATATACTGAGGAACATTCAATTAAAAGGCAACATTCCCTTCCCATCCAATTAAAAACCTCTTAGTGGTTTTGCATGGAAAACAAGCCCCATTAATATGACACATTCTATATTTCCACTGCTATATTTGAAGGGAGTAAAAAACAAAAAGCCCACATGCCCCCCAAAGATGATGTCTTTTGGACATTCAGATTAAGGCATATCAAGAGCTACTCAATCTTTTTTCCAGCCAGAAAATATCCTCGCTGCTCATCAGAGAGCAGAGAAAAGCTTCCATATTGATCCGCTCATTTTCAAACCAATGCCAAAGAAAATCCCACTATCCATCAGAAGGAGCAAGAGTGATGCTAAGGAAACCAGGTAACTTGGAACTCATTGGTAGGATTGCCTGGGGAAGACAAGATCCAATTTAACAAAGTAAAATTAAAAACCAAATGGGAAATGCTGAAGCAAGGCTAGGGACTCCACATCCAGACTCCATCCTAATTTTCCAGATTTAATTGACATCTTTCCCTTTCAGATGCTCTGAGTTCTCAATCTCCATTCTCAATCTCCCTTAATCATGACCTTCCATTTCCTATCTCCAAATGTTTTCACAGAATGTCTCCTCTTGCTGGAACTCCTCACTTCTATTTTGAAGAATCCTTTCCTTAAACATTCACCTCAAAAGACATCTCCTCCAGGAAGTCTTTCCTGATCTCCTAAGCTGCTACTGCCTCCTGACCAAAATAACTTCCTATTTATTTTCCCTATATTTCTATCAACTTTTATGTGCACAAGTTGTTCACTTTGGTAGAAAGTAAGTTCCTTGGGGATGGGAAATGTTTAGTTTTAATCCTTCTATCCTTGCATAGTGCCTGGAACATAATGAGTACTTAATGTTTATTGAATTATTTATCGATTATTAATAACCTCCTCTATTCTACTAAAAGAACAAATAATTGGTACCATTATTTGTTCTTTTATTTTGTAGTAAAACAAATTATAATTATGTGCAATTATAATACATGAAATATAATGGTAATAACCACATATAATTATAATAAGATTTGTATAGGTCTGGACTTCTGGGGAAGGCTGTGCAATATGTTTAATGAGGATGTTTTGACCTGGGGCTAATCATCAAATCTAGATTTCAATTCTAAATTTGGAATATAAGTGACCTAGGTCTGGCCACTGGACTCAGATGACTCTGGAAGAGAGAATGACACTGATAACTTCTCCCAGTTAACTTCCTCATTTGCAAGTCAAGATGTCACCCTCCAGATATCATTGATCCTTTTTAAAAATGAAGGATAAACAAAAAAAAAAAAAAAAGGTGGAGGAAACTGAAAGAAGCAGAGATTAAGTGAGGCACCCAGAATCACAAAGCTCAATAAGTATCTGAAACTGGATTTGAATTCAGATCTTCCTGACTCCAGGCACAGTGGATCGTCCAGCTTTCTTGTATCTCTGCCTCTGCCAATGAAATCATTAGTTCAGTCCCCATCTCTTGCACCCTGCAAGCATAGTCCCTGAAACTTGGGTTACCCCTATGGCTAATGGAGGTGTCAGACTACCCTAATCTTATTATTTCTCATATTATTTCCATTCCAAAGAATTTCAGAATCTCATACTTCACAATGGGAAAAGACATCCTCCTCCTATCAGAGATAGAGATGCAGGGCTTTATTTTATGTGCTTTTCTTGGGTTTCATATATCCCCTAATATCTGAACCATTGAGTAGTATGGGGAATACTCAAAGTTGAGGGGCACCCAGAAACCCCAGAAGCATCAATAGCCCGATGCTCAGCTGCCTGATTGAAGCATAGACTGCCCAGGTAGCTGACTGTTAGCCTGTGGGGAGGAATAGCCTAAGAGGCATTTTTAAAGAAAAGACATATGGCTTCTTGTTGACAATCATGTTATTTTTCCCAATCAAAAATTGAGTTCCCTGAGAGCAAATTAAATGCTCAGCACAGTGTCTGGCCCAGATAAGTACTTCAAAAACACAGGACAGTTGACTGATTGCTTATCTTTATTTTTTTTTTTATTCCTGCCCCTAGCACAGTGTCAGGAGGTAGCTACTGGCTCAGTAGATAGAGTGTTGGGCCTGAAATCAGGAAAATCTGTCAGATCCAGTCCCAGAGATGTCCTGGACAAGTCACTTGAAATGGCAAACCATTTTAGTATCTTTGCCAAGAAAACTCTAATTGAGGTCACCAAGGGGATGGTCATGACTGAACAGCAAAACATGTGATAGGCTCTAATAAGTGTTAAGTTAAATGATGACTTAATTGTCTTTCCCTGAGACCTCAGACTGGGCTTATTCCCTTCCTTTGGTGGATTCCTCCTGTTTCCTAATAGGAAGGACCTCAGTCTGAGAACGCCCCAGCCGGAGGGTGCTGGGCACAGTTTTGGTGATCTGGATTCATCCCATACAGAGTATTTGATCCTCTTAATCTCCCAATATAAAGAATGGATTCAATCCCCGTTATCAGCAATTACAAAGCCCTTTCCCTCAAGTTACTGATTCAGCTGTACTTTTGAGAAAGAAGCTGACTTCTGGCCATCTAACTCCATTCGGGGACAATGGCTGTGTCCGTTTCATTCACATGATGTACACCTTCCATTATGTCTCTCTGGCAAGCAGTTTATCACTGAAGAAAGATAAATCTGATTTAGGAAGTCAATGTGTTTCATTTTTTTTAAAGCAATAAAAGAGTTTAGGAAAGGGAGAAATAGTGAGGCAAGACTAGAGAAAGGTGAAGTTGCAGCCTGAGTCTTTTCTATGTCTTTTCTTTGCTGAAAGGGGCCATGATAGATACATCCTAATACCCTGCATTTCTTTTTTATTGGTCTGTACAACTGGCAATCTGTCAACTAAAATTGACTAAGCACCTACTATGTGCTAAGTGCTTGGGATACAAAAAAAAAAAAAAAAAAGACAATCCCCCTCCAGAAATCTCCCGGGGAAGAATACATACAAATAACCAGTTACAAACAAAATTTATGCAGGAAAAACAGGAGGCAATCAACAAAGTTCTACCATCAAGGAGCATCGGGAAAGGCTCCTTTAAAAGGTAGGATTTTAGTTGAGACTTGAAGAAAACAAAGATGTAAAGAGAAGGAGGGAACGGCACTCCAAAACAGAAGACAGACTGTTATGAACATGGAGGCCAGTGTTCTTTTTATTGACAAAGAAATCAATCCCATTCACATTGTTGTGAACAGTTTTTAGGGCTAACTTTGTTTCTCCCTTTCTCGCCTTCCCACCCCCCACCCCCCTTAATTCATCACCTTGTGGACAATTTTCTGAAGGAAGAATCCCTTCTCACTTATCTGGGCCAGTCATGGAATCATAGCATTATATATTTCACACTATAAATGTTCTTACATGTCATCAAGTCCAATTCAATTGACTGAGGCACAGAAAAAAGACGTGCAACTGAGTCAGTGGCTAAAATAAGATTCACAATCTGGACATCTGAGTACATGCTCAGTGTTCTACCCACTTCCCTATACTGCCTCTCAGTATTTGATCAATGTACTGAATTGTTTCAACTTGTAGAACTCAGAAGAGCTTGCCCATACTCCAGTATGGATCTTGGGGTCCTCAGTGTGCTGTCACAGAACATCACAAAAGGGCCTTGGGGAGGATACCTCACAAAATGGCATTGCCAGCTTAAATGAACAGAAACTATTTTTATTTAATGAGATCCTATAGAATGGCAGCTCGGGTGACTAAGGTATATATTTGATTGACAAAGGGGCTATTTGCTTTGTCAACATGAGTCTTGTTTCTCTAGCTCTTCATTTGAAAAACAAACATTTATTTACCACCTATGTGCCAAGTTGTATGACACCGTATAACTTCATTGCATTTTAGGCAACCTTCCAAGACTATGAAGATTTGCATTAATGGAAGGAGTTTCTTCATCTGGGAGAATCACTATATCCATGAAATCATAGGGTCAACTTAACATTCCCTAGCTGTGTGACCCTGGGTAAGTCACTTAACCTCAATTGCCTCAGCAAAAAAAAAAAAAAAAAAGAAAGAAAGAAAGAAAGAAAGAAAGAAAAAAGAAAAGAAAAGAAAGAAAGAAATCATAGGATCAATCTCTGCCCCCTGAAAGACAGGCCCTGGATTAGACTCAGGAAGCAGAAAGACAAAACTGGAAGTCTACTCTCAGGTTGTAGAGTTGAGACCCCTCCTCAGAATAGAGACAAGGACATAATTGTTTTAAATATTCCATTCAGGGCTGAAAGTGATGAAATGCACTCTTATGGGACTGTGGCAGCTTATTTTAAGACAAAATTTATTCAGTCTAAGCTTGAAAAAATAGAAAGATTTGTGTAAATAGAACATTATTTAATAGGAGCAGATGTGAGATAGCTCACTTATGAAAAACGTGGAAGAATCAGCTACAAAAACAGAGAACCCCTCACAGGAGTAAAATGTGAGAACTCATTGCTCACGAATGGAATATGGGGTAGTCACACAATGTACTGATGTATGTGCTCTACTTTACCTTAAAGGTGGGCTCTCAGAAATTAAATTATAGGAAGATTTTTAGAAAATGAGTATTATCATTATTGTTATTATCTTATTATTATTAATCATTAATTTTATATTTATATGCATAGATTATATGGTATTTAATATTAATACAATTTGTTAAAATTAAATATTAATAATTATTATTAAAGGCAGCTAGATGGCTCAGTGGATAGATCACCAGCCCTGAAGTACAGAGGACCTGAATTCAAATGTGACCTCAGACACTTAACACTTCTTAGCTGTGTGACCCTGGGCAAGTCACTTAACCCCAATTGCCAAGAAAGAAAAGAAAGAAAGAAAGAAAGAAAGAAAGAAAGAAAGAAAGAAAGAAAGAAAGGAAGAAAGAAAGAAAGAAAGAAAGAAAGAAAGAAAGAAAGAAAGAAAGAAAGAAAGAAAGAAAGAAAGAAAGAAAGAAAGAAAGAAAGAAAGAAAGAAAGAAAGAGGAAGAAAGAAAGGAAGAAAGAAAGGAAGAAAGAAAGAAGGAGGGGAAGGAAGGAAGGAAAGAGAAAAAAAAAGAAATTGAGTATTTTTTTTCTACTTTGTTGGTCTAATCAACTAAGTTTTTATGAAGTCCCAGCCAATGGAGATACAAAGAAAGGCCACAGCCCAGGTCTTGTCTTCAAAGAACTCACATTCTATTAGGGAGAAAAAAAAAAAGAACCAGCTAAGTAGATAGAGGATATGGATGGACTGGATAGAACGCATGATGAGAGGGGAAAGCATTAGCAGTAGGACAGATGAGGAAGACCCTCCTGGTGCAAGAAGAATTTGAGCTCAGTCTTA
>JAJPUD010001619.1:17503-51367 GCA_023553655.1 Myrmecobius fasciatus | reverse complement strand
CTACTACTACTACTACTACTACTACTACTACTACTACTACTACTACTGATAATAATCATAAGTGAATGCAGCCCATGGTAGTTTATCTCTAATAGAGTCCATGAAATAGCTAAAATCTTAGAGTAGTACTTGAAGATTCCACATGGATGATATCCAAATAAAATCAATGAATCACATACAGGCAAAAGAAGAAGAAGAAGAAGAACCGAATGCTGAATGAGGGAGATTCATTTATAAAGACAGAGAAGCTCATCATTGCTAGATCAGAACCATCAGAACTTCATATGGATCATCCTTAATACGCCAAAACCTTTTTATGGATATAGATTTTTAAAGGAAATGATAGAAATTGTCCAACACCTGTCTAAAATTGACAAAACTGAATCCCTGTGAAGACATGTTGAAGCAGCCATAAAGATACAACAGAAGCTCACTATCCTGTAGAAATCAGCAGGCTCTTAATAAGTACTAGCTTCTTTAAACAGTAATAATAATAACTAATATTCATGTAATGCTCATTATGTGTCAGAGCTTGTGCTAAGTCTGTTACAATTATTCCATTTGATCCACCAACAATCCTAAGTAGTCATTCAGTTTCCCATTTTACAGATGAGGAAATTAATGTAAACAGAAATAAAGTAATTAGCCTAGGATCATCCAGCTGGTAAGGTCTGAAATCAAACTTGAACTCAGGTCTTCCACCCCATAGACACAGAACTTTGCCACTCTGCCAGCCAGATTGAGACTATGAATACAAATCTCAAAATACCTTTCAAAATTTAACAGATAAACTGTATTAGAACCAAAGATACATCATAAAGAAAACCCTTGCCCACCATATAACACTGCTCTAGTAAAAAATCAATGAGAATAATGGATTTTAATAGATGTTCCCATCCCAGAGGTCCAAGTAACTCAAACTACATGTTTCAGAGATGGTACCAATCTTCACTGGCAGAAGCTTCCTCCACCAAGGAACTCACAAGTGCAGACTCCACTCCCTCCACCATACTGACTATTCATTATTTCCACTCTGCCCAAAGCCCAGAAACCTATCAGAAGAAATCAAAATCAGGGAACAGAGCAGAATATACACATTCCCCTTCATATCCTGTGTGCAGTAGAAATTGGCCTTTGGATAATTTCAGTCAGCTTACATATTACATCTTAATCCTTTTATTCAATTTCAGAATATCCATCAATTTATCCAACTATGTAATCATCTGCTGTTCAGTAGATATTTAACGATAAAAATAAGAAGAGTTCCTACTTTTGCTAACTTATGCCTTTCCTGTCTGGCTTCCACTAAATATATAATGAGAAGAATAACATTAATAATAATAACAATGGTAATTAATAAAATATAATGATTTAGTTCATAATATTGTCATGTAATTATGACAATATATAAATATAATAAAATAATAGTTTAATATATTATCTTATTATTACTATTATAATGATAAATAAGGAACAGAAGTGTTTCATTTTGATCTCTACATGCTTCTTGGTACCTAGCACTGTGCATTATGTCCAAGAGATCCTGAATAAATATTTTCTGCATTTAAGTGACTGACATATGGCATGTAAAAATCTACAAAGTACCTTCTGGGGTTTATCAATTCATGAGAGATATCATCTCAATTTCAGTGTGACTGTTGGGTGTAACCCAATCAGCTTTCCAGATGGGCCCTTCAAATATCCATGCAATTTCAGTGAAGTAGACCTGCTGGAGATGGAAGCTGTTCTGAGTTTCCCAATCTTGAAGGAATGACCTCACTGCCAGCTGCCTAAAGAAAAGCCGTATTCTGATCATTCCTGTCCAGGGTGTGAGAGCTGGGAATGGAAGAAGCTGAATTGCTCATCTCTGAGCAGTCCCTAAGGCACATGAGTGAGACTGTTCTAGGGAGCTCAGATTTCACTGCTAATGCTAGACATCTGGTGTCAGTGCTGTGTGCTACTGAGGAAGACTCCTATGGCCTTAGCTAAGGAATCAGAGCTCACTTTTCCATATCTTCTGGGAATGGCCAGCATGTCTAAAGATGATTCAGCTGGCTGTGGCTTGGAGTAGAAGGGGTCCACATTATCTGGACATAACTAAATCCAAACTGTGCAAATGAACATACACACACACACACAGAAACATGCATATATATATATATATGTATGGATATATATACATACATTTGTATATGTACATGTACACACATATTTTATGGCTATACACACACATACATATATGCATATGTATATTAAATATGTATAAATATACATATTACATATATATATTAAATCTCAGTTTTGCCCAAATTTGCCTGTCCTAAAGAAAATACTCAGTTCTCCTGTAAAATGAATAAATAAAATATAAATAAATAAGTTGCTGTTTTATTGCTTTATTCCTTTAGGCTCTAGAACATTGTATTTTATGGGAATTTTGCAACCACCTTCCAGTCACTCAGTAGATCCTGAGGATTTCATTCAATGGCAATCATTGGCAGAAACCTTCCCAGCCTCAAAATGTCAAATTGAAGATAAACTCTCACTATTAGAAGGTAGCTGCATGGCACAATATTCTGCCTGAATTCAAATCTGACTTGAGACACTTACTAGCTGTGTGACCCTGGGCAATTCACTTAACTCCATTTGCCTCAGTTTCCTGACCTGCAAAAATGAACTGGAAAAGGAAAGAGCAAGCCATTCCAGTATCTTTCCCAACCTCCTTCCCAAAACAAACAAAATGGCCCAAATGGGGCCAGACATGACTGAAAAAATGACTAAATAACAAGAAGGAAGTGCCTGCCATTCATTTTGGTCTATTTCTATTCTCTTTCTTTTTTAGAATATGGGTACAGGTTACACTAAGGGCAAAGGGGGAGGTTCAGGAAAGAGTAAGGGGTAGTTCAGAATGCTCAGTGAATTGCTTTTTTATACTTTGATCTTGTAATGAGTTGCTATTTAAAAAGGAGGCACTGAACCATTTAATTCACATCAACAGAAAATTGCAAAAGAAGAAAAGGGATGATGAGACTATTACTTTAAGCTCAAATCACAGCTTTTGTAAGATGACAATCAGAAAGGCGGCAGTTGGTGTGCTCATTTCCACTCCCCAGCTGATAGTCCATCTGATGAGTTAAGTCATCTAAATTAAGAACAAACACCGTCATTCTCATGTTTTTCCCACAGGCCTCCATTACGATCAGCCACAGCATCCTAGTAATCATCAACATTTAAATAACGAAAACTAAAATTTCCCCAAACCAATAGCAGCAACATCCCTAGAATATTTTGGATTTTGCTCATACTTTCTATTTCTCTCTTATTATTTATTTTTCTAAATTGAATGTTTTGCAGTTGAGTGGGTCTAGTAAGAGTTAAATGAGAATGGCTTACTAAGGAGAGGAAGGTGATTTGAGCCAATATCTCTAAATGGCACTGAAGGCCATTCTAGTTTATCACCTTCTTTTCCCCTTGGAACACCATACAAAGTTGAGTTTTTCTCATCTAATAGAAAGAGAAAGGTGCCATTTTAATAAATGGGCAGCTGCTTTAAATAATAACCTTCTTTGTGTTTGAAGTCAACAGTGGATTTCATGAAAGGTCAGGTGTTTGATATTATTCTTCCAGCCTGTTGCTTTAATGTGCTTAATAGAGAAATAATTGGATGGTGGTAAGGGCTGCATATAAAATGTTCAGTGGAAAGGAAATTCCTTCAATGTCTTTCTCAATTTTGAACAATTCTCACTTTGATACTATGGCTGGAATATTGTATGATGATCGATTGTGAATGGCTTAGCTATTTATTCTCAGCAATACAGTGATAATTTCAAAGGATTTATGATGAAAAAAATGCTATCCATCTCCAGAGAAAGAACTGATCAAGTCTGAATGCAGACTAAATCATATTTCTCCAGCTCAGTTTACAAATGAGGAAACTGAGACAAATGGGAGCAAGTGACTTGCCCAGTGTCACATAGCTAGTAATTGTCTGTGGCCACATTTGAACCAAGCCTGATGCACTATCCACTGCACCATTTAGCTACTAGGAGTTGATACTTTAGGAATGGAGAGGATATTCCTTTAACCTTACTGAGAAATCCGAAGGCTATCAGCTTGCCAGGAAATTCTGGCATCAGAAATAAGAATCATCTTCACTTAAAGTGGGATCCATTATCTCCTTTACCTTCATTTTAGTGACAGTGACCTTGCCCCATGCTCAGGGACTTTATAGACAATGCTTTTTTCTTGTTGTTGTCTCTATCCAAGGTCCTTAAGGGAAGAATCCTAGAAAGTAATGTGAATTCAATCACACAATCATTATGTTCTAGCTAAACTGGATTAGTGCTGTCCTCTATATTAGAAACTCCATTTCTCCCTTATGCATTTTTTCATACACTGTCTCTTAGGTCTGGAAAACTCTTCCTCCTTCCTCATGTCAGTCTCTTCATGATTCTACACAAGTGCCACAATTGAACTTTCCCAATTCCCTAAGTAGTATTTTCAAACTCACCCCTTCTGAAATTAATTTGTTTTTTATTTCTACTGGTCCATATAGACTATAGCTCCTTGAGGACAGTGATTGTTTCATTTGTTTCTCTGTATCCCAAGAGTCTAGCATCATGGCTGGCATATAGAAAGTATTTAATAAATGCTGGTATATTGATCTAATTTGAACATATTCTATCTTTACTCACTTGTGCATCTGATGTTCCAGCTTACTACAATGAATGATTCTAAAAGGCCGAGATGGCTTCATTTTTGAGTTTGTATCTCCAGAACCTAGCAAAGAACCTGGAACACAGTAGGTCCTTAATCAATGTTTATTGAAATGAATGGAATCACTGAAGGAAGCATCCACAGTAAAGAAATTGCAGCTTTTAGAATAATTTAAACATTTTTCTTTCAGTTGCATGGCATCTAGAATTGGTTTGACATCCACATTTGGAATCATAAAATAGGTATTAGGACAATATTTGCATTGGCAGGCCCAACTTGGAATCATTTTAAATTTTGTCCATGGCTTTCAGTTATTGTTTTGGGTTTACTGGGATCTGCAGTAGGATTTTTCTTTGATTCAATGGCTCCTGAAAGGCTCTAAAATTATCTTCACCACCCCCTACCATATGGATGTGTCAGACCAATGAAAAAGTGATGTTCTCTGCTCATAAACCTCCGAAAGTTCCCTTTTTTCTACAAGATGGGACAGGGACCATAGCTGGTAAAGGGACTTCCAAGGCAAGAAAGGCTCTCTACAATGCACATTGGTACATTCTATCACCTTAGAGAATTTTCTGGACTTCTGAGTGTCAAGGGTATATCCATAGTCTTCTTGGCTAGGAAGTTGGTTCTCTATCCAACTATACCACATTGCCTCACCTCCAAACTCCCTCTGATTTTCACAAAGTCCTCCAGAGAAAGGGAGAAGGAGAGGGAGAGGGAGAGGGAAAAAGAAAGGGAAAGGGAGATGAAAAAGGAGAGAGAGAGAGAGGAAAAGGGGGAAGGAGAGGGAGAGGGGAGGAGAGAGAGAAAGAAGGATGAAGGAAAGAATGCAAGCAGACAAAAAGGAAGAAAGGAAAGAAAGGAGGAAGGAAAAGAGAAAAAAATTATTAAATATTTATTATATCCCAGGTACTGTACTAAACATTGGAAATAAATATAAATACAAGTCTTGCCTTTGAGGATCTTACATTCTAATGAGAGAAGAAAATATAAAGATACTTTTAAATCTAGAAGACTTTAAGGGTCATTATATCCATTAATGTTTCTAGATTAGAGAATTACAGATTCTCCCAATGCCCTGTTTTCTTAGATGAAGAATTTGAAGGTTCTGAAGGGTGATTTCTTAGGGAAAGTTAGACAACCAAAAAAAGACAGAGTCAGAACAGGGGCACTAATCTGCATCTGTTCTGCTTTCACTTCCCTTCAACAAATACAATTGGCAAGTATAATGTAAGGTACTGAGATAACAGAATGATTTAGACGTAGGCCATGCATATTCTTGCCCTCCAGGAGGTTATAATCAGGTAAGGAGGTTGGAGCTCAAAACTAGAAGTCACTTTAGCACTATTCCCATATCTAGCCAAGAGAATCACTCATCAATATACTCAATCATTGCTTATTCAGCATCTGTTTAAAAACCTCCAGAAAAGGGCTGACCACTATAGCCCAAGGCTGCCCATCCTGGGCTTAGGTACTTTTAATTATTTTTTTAAAAAATTGATACATCAATTGATTTTTTGATCAGTTTGATCTTTAAAACTTCTGCCTATTTTTGTAGTTATTCCTTCTGTGACAACATAGAATAAATTTAACTTCTCTTGTATTTTATAGTCTTTTGACATATTTGAAGATAGCAATCATGTCCTTCATAAACTGGGAACATTTTTCTTTTCTCCTATCAAATTTATTGCTAAATCCTTTTGAATTTGTAGTCTCTCTAGCTGATCCCATCTTTGATCAGCTTCTTCCATTCGCAATCAGAGCCCTTCATTCCCTCTCCCTATTTTGCTAAGACCACTTCCTAATCCGAGTCCCAGACCTGCCTAGCCTGGGACAATAAATGACTGGTCAATGGTCCTAGTATTCTTGGCAATTCTGTAAGATGCTAAGTTACAGATGGGTTAGTGATCTGCTATGGAAAAGGTTTTCCAAGCCAAAGAAATCACAGATCTGCAGACCTGTGCACATTGAATCATATAATCAGTAAGAACTTTTCAAGTGTCTACTATGTGCCAGGAACTAGAAATACAGAGACCCAAATGAAAAGGTCCTTGATCTTAAAGGACTTAAATTCTAATAGGGGAAACAGCATGAAGACATATTTCAAATTTATATATAATAAAAACACAATTATTGATTTGGGGGTAGGGTAGTATTAACAACTGTGAGCAAAGGAAGGGAAATCAGCAAAGACTTCATATAGAATGGGGTACCTGAACTGAGTTTTGGGGGCAAAAAGATATTTTAGGAAGCAGAGATAAAAAGAGATGGTCTAGGAGATTTGGGACAATTTTAGGGAGATTTGGACAAAATCTTTAAAGGTTTTTTTTGACAAATTTTAAAGCTATGCATGTATAAATATGCCGGCAGTTAGGTGGTATAGTGAAGAGAGTGCTGGACCTTGCAATGAGGAAGTCTCATCTTCATGAGTTCATATCAGACCTAAGACACTTACTAGTTATGTGATCCTGGACAAGCCACTTACATCTGTTTGCCTCAGTTTCCTTATCTATAAAATGAGTTGGAGAGGGAAATGGCAAACCACTTCTATAACTTTGCCAATAAAATCCCAAATGTGATCATGAAGAATCAGGCATTACTGAAAATGATTTAACAACAACAAAATGTATGTATACACACATATATGAATGCATGGATACCACATTCTTATATTCATTAATACATTTAGGTAGTTTATTAAGCTTTGGAAACAAAGATGAAAAGGAAATAGTACTAATTCTGCTTAAGTTTCTTGATGTCAAGCATAGAATCAGAAAATAGGAGTAAATTTTTATTTTCCAGGGATCTACTTCTAAACTGAATTTTTGTTTTGAACTTCTCTAAAATTTGGAGGTGGGTTTATGAGCGAGGGGTGATCTATCATCATTATTTTAAAATTTCTTCTCTTTACTCCCTCCCACTTTCAATCCTTAATTTGCAAAACATGAAAGTCCAATTTTGTCCTCAGTTAAGACATGGAAATGAAATAAAAAGCTTATTCTTTACCCTGGATAGAACTCTACCTCACCAAGGGAAAGGCAGCTAGAATTTCTGAGAGGCAGTTTATGAAATGTTTTCACCCTTCTGGTAATGATAACTTTTTAAGATCCAAAGACTATTCCATGAAGGTGAAAACACGTATTGCACCTTAATTGCCTAGTTAAAAGTCATGGTGCTCTCACAGAGTTTCTCAAATAAGTGGGTATAAGGTACTTTGCTTGTAAATGAAAAATCACCCCTAAGTCATAAGACACATGGGCCATTTGCTCCACATCAGCAGGAATGACCTAATTCTCAGACTATCTAACTAGTGAAACTTTTTTTTTTTTTTTTCCTGTTGCTTGATAGAGTTGGCTTAACTGGGAAGCTGTGTGTTCTGGGCCTCAGAAGCTCTTCTGGACTCTCCAAGGCAAAAACAAGCTGGGAAGCCTCAATTCAATTCAGTTCAATACAACACAACACATTTTTACAACCACCTACTAAGTTTTAGAGAAAATTCAGTTCCTATTCTCAGAGAAGGGGAGAAGTCCACACAGCAAAATCATTAGGGACTATGATGTAGTAGAGTGATTCAAGAAGACCTGAATTCAGATCCTGTCTCAGATTCTTATTAATTTTGTGATCCTGTGTAAGTCATTTAGTTTCCTCACCTTAAAAATGGAAAAAAAAAACCCAATATCTGTTAAATCTGTTTCACAGAGGTCTAATGAAATTCAAATGAGATAATGTTTGTAAAACAAATTTAAAAGCATCACATCTAAACAAATCTACAAACATATATAAAATATATACTATATAATGGGTACCTGTCTTGTGACTTTTAACCTTAGTTCCCTTGGCACTAAAAATCCCCCTATTTCTGACTCTGTATCAGTTTCTCTACTCACTATCCCATACTACCTCTCAAAGAACTACATAAATGTAGTTCCTATCATCATCACCATCATCATTGTCTTAGCATTATGACCACTATATGCAGGCTATAATATCAAGAAAAAAAATTTAAGAAAAAAAAAAAGTCAGCCAATTATACTGTAGGGAAAAAATTGGGGGGTGGGGCAGGGGGAGGGTGACAACTATTTTAACTAGGTATTGAAATAAGGAATGACTTCTCCAAGAGAGCTACATGTGGAGAGAGGTCTGCCATTTGTCAGTCACAGCTGGAGACCTTCATTAGAGGATTGTCTGCAAACCTGGAACATCTGGAAAACTGAAGGCACAGAGGGAACTCCATTGAACAGCCAAATGGGGTAGACCTGTCCTAACCACATCGTGCCAGCAGGTGACGCTGTGGGCAATGCTATTGCAATCTAGCCTGGCTTTATCCTACAATGCCCTGAGAACATGACAAAGTAAAACTTTATTTTTATAAGGATCCTTTGCCCAAGTACTTCATAACCATAATTGGTGTGCTTTGAAGGTTTCTCATCTATCAGGCACAAACCGGCAATAATAAAAATAGTGTTCTATGGCTCACAAAGTCTTTTATCCCAATACCCCTGTAAGGTGGACTATCGGGATGTTGTTATTCCTATAATACATATGAGGGAAGGGAGCTATACAGGTGGAAGATGTCACACCCAATATTTCTGACTCAGATGGGGACACCCAACTCACACCCTCCCCCTGCAGGACAACTCATATTCCCATAGCTTTTGAACTTGCAAAGACCTTTTCTTCATAAGAACCATTCTGTAAGTGTCTCAATTGTGTTAAACCTCAACTTCCCCCATGAGTCAAATTGGACTAAGTAAAGGATTTTCATGGGTGAGATGAATGACCTTGGATACAGCATCAAGGATCAGGAGAATCTAACCCAAGTATAACACAGGGGAGGAAATGTGACTTAAAAAGAGAAATTTGGATGAGAGAGTAGAAGTTGAAAAACAGGCAAATGTTGGCTTACTGTCAGGGCAAAAAACAATCCTAAAAACTTCAGCTATCCAATGATAGAATGGACTGCCTTGGGGTGGAGGTGGGGGACAGAGGATTCTCCCACCCTTGAGATTTTCAGCAGAAGCTGGACAAGCATGTTGGGAAAAGGATCCTTCTTTAGGCATGGGCTGCTCAAGTGGCTTATGAAGTCCCTTCTAGCTCTGACCCTCTGGGCCACGTCACTGGTGACATCTTAACCCTTCTACAGCTTCCCCTCTGAGAGGATCCTTATCCAGGTCTTTCACCAGTGGCAAATAATAGCAGATGTGAATCATGTTTTTTTTTTGTTTTTGTTTTTTTCAATTTAAAAAATGAAACAAAGCATTCAACCCCTCAGGAAACAGAATGTGCTAGAAATGAGTGTTTGGGGCAATCATGAGGTCTGGATTTGAGTCTTGGTTCTGAAATGGACTTGGCTGTGTCATTTTGGAGCAGCACGTTTAACTTCCAAAGACCTTATTATCCTTATCCAGAAAATGATGAGGAACTGTCTAGAGTTACCATCTATACTTTCCAAAAAGAAAAATTTACTCATTTCAAAGAATTATTTAGTTACTCATAATGCGCAATGAAAGCTGCTTGATTTGTTGAAAAGGAAGAGTGAAGAGAAAGCTGTGAGAGTGCCATCCTTCAGGGATGTCACTTTTCTCTGTAAACATGACATCTGTTCATACCCTCCACTCAAGCCCTCCAGATGATTCAGCCTGGCCTGGAGGTGAGTTGGTTTTTACAGGCTATGAAGGATAGCAGAGATTAAGTGGAAAGGTCCCACCAAGAAGGAGAATATTTTGTATTGAACTGACAAACGAGAGCTTGTTTTTAAATAGAAAATTTGCATGGTTCCCATTGGAGATATTTATCACCAGAATCAGAGGCATTGGGCTAGATGACTTTTTTTTTGGTCACAGCAATTCTTGATGACTCCCTTCTAGGACACATGGAAGCCCCCATCACTTTTGGTGAAGGAAGTATTAGCCTCCATGATGAAACAAAGACAATACAAGAGAATGGGAGGAGTGCTGGATTTAGGACCAGGGAATGGAAGAAGGGGGGGGGAGTTTCTCCATCTACTCCTCATTATAGAGGGGATCACTTGAATTGCATCCAACTCTTGACTACCCTTGGGAAGGTGCTCTTAAGGCTTATTGACAAGTAGATTTCATGGAGCATATGATCTTGGACAGAAAAAGAATATCTTTTTTTTTCAATATAAATGGTTTCCTTCATAATTCTAAGCATTTTATTTTACAAATTGAAAAGCCCTATTCTATGAAAGGGGTCATGAGTTTTACTGGAATGATTGCCCAAGGAGTCCAGGACACACACAAAAGTTGTGGGACTTTTTCAGAGATCCACAGGGATTCTAAAGAGATTGGCTTGACAATCTATAATGGGACATTAGGTGGATTAAGTTAAATCAACATGTATTTATTGGGTGCCTACTTTGTCAAGAACTCTGCTAATCATTGAGTATACAAATATATTTTGCCAGATTATGGCATACAGTTGTATAATTTGTCCATTAAGTATATATGACCCTCACGAAAACTGAAGATAGGACTCAGAATTGAACTGGAAATAAAAAGAGGAATTTATTGAAGTGGGGAAAATATGTAGTATTTTCATTTATTTCCACCAAAGCCTATCTTTTTAACATTCATATTCTTCTATTGGCATGGGAGACTGTGGTTCAGGGGATAGAAAACTGACTTTAGTCAGTAAGATTTTCCCTGTGATGGCTCAGTGATCTTGAGCAAGTCTCTGAACTCCTCAGATCCCCAGGCAACTCCCTAAGATTAAGCTGCAGTGAAACAATTGACTTGCATTTCCTGATTCCTCAATGATGTCATTCGGTTGCTTTAAAATTAAAAATAAATTCTCACAGTGATACTCTATGGATGTGAATTTGTGATTTCCAAAGACAATGTAGTGAAGACTTGTGATTTCTGAATAATCAAATTTGCAAGTGAATAAAAGGATGATTTAAAAGGTTTTAATTCTCATATTGACAGAAATGATGCTTCCTACAGGGTGGGTGATTGCCATTTGAGTGGTCTTTAATGTACACACATTTTTTATTCCTCTCAGGAAAGATGTCATAGAACTGGTATGAGTAGGCTGCAACACAATGCCAATGATAAGTCCAATGATGACGACCATCTTTGGCGTCATCCATACCATTCCTAACAGCTGTGCGCATTTCCCTTTCTATGGAAAGGGAAGTAAGCTGATTATGGAGTGAGAATGAAGGGTGACCCATGAGCAGCATGAATGCTGCACTAGTACCCAATGGTAAGAAGCCAAACGGAAGCATTCCAGGACTTGGACCAAGTCACCTATGGGCTTATTCTCTATTCAGGGATTTCTGGAAAGACATAAGAATACATTGAGAGCTGGTGATCTTCACCCACATCTGCCAAAGTGATTTTCCTAAAGCACATTTCTAACCATAGCACTTCCTTGCTCAATAAACTCCAGTGGCTCTAATTTCTAGGATCAATTACAGACTCTGCTTGGCAAGTAAAGCCCTTTGGAAACTGACCTCAGCCTATCTTCCCTGCCTCATTGGACATAATTCTCCTCTATCTCCTGGACTTCTTACTGTTTCTCTCACACAATACCCCACCTCTCACTTCTGGGCCTTTCAACTAGCTGTATCCCATGCTTATGATACACTCCCTTCACACTTCTGCCTTTTAAAATTCATACGGCTTTTATTGCTCCAAAGTCCTTTAGATTTGTGGTTCTCAAAATGTGGTCCAGAGAATTCTGGGAATCTCAAACTCTTTCAGAGGTACTACAAAATCAAAATTAGTTTTTATTTGTAACATAGCAAATATCTATAAATATAATTCACATAAGCAAAAACTGTGGACAGATACTCAGTAATTTTAATAGTAAAAATGACACTGAGAACAAGTTTGAGAACCACTTAAAAAAAAACTGTTTTCTATGTATTTATTAATAATAGATTTTGTATGAGAAAGGGTGTGGTTATAATGGCTAGCCAGTAAGACTGATTCAATTCTGCTTTAGACACATACAGGCTGTGTCGGCCTGGGCAGATCATTCAGTCCTGTGTTCTAGAAAATGTTTAAAATTATATTTTGGGGCATCTAGATGGCACAATGTGCCTGCCCTGAAGTCAGGAGGACCCGAGTTCAAATCCAGCCTCAGACACTTAATACTTTCTAGCTGTGTGACTCTGGGCAAGTCACTTAACCTCAACTGCCTCAGCAAAATAAATAAATAAATAAAATTATACTTTCTTAGACATGGCCAATGTGGAAATTTGCTTTGCTTGACTGTACAAGAGTTGTTATAAGAGTTTTCTTTTTCAGTGGAGAGGTAAAGTAGAAGGGAGAAAACATTAATGCTAATTTTAAAATATCAAAAATAAGTATATAAAATACAAAGTGCCAGTCTACACTGCTATGGCAATTTCTCATCCCTATTACTGGTGAAATTATGTGTTCAGTCTCTACCCCTTCTCTGTACATTAGAAAAATCTCTATATGATATGGAGCTTAATGTAGCTGACTAGACTTAGAACCTGAAAGAATCTGCTTTCAATTCCTGTCCTAGCACATACTGATTGTTTGATCCTGGCAAATCACCTAAGCCTTCAATGATACAGGAAAATCTCTAAGGTTAACTTTTTTTTTTCCTTAAGTGCATGTATAAGTTACAGTAAAAGTGCTGAGTTGCACTGATCAAGGCAATTTTCTTTTTCTTTTTTTTTTTACTCTTTTAAAAATTTTTATTCATTGTTTTATTTTTTTTCTGGTTATACATGTGTATTAACTTTTTAAATACACATTTCTTTAAGAATCATGTTGGGAAAGAAAAATCAGAACAAAAGGGAAAACCAGGGAGAAGAAAAAAACAACCAGAAAACAAAAGTGATCATAGTATGTGTTGATTTACATTCAATCTTCATAGTTCTCTTTGTGGATGCAGATGGCATTTTCTATCCAAAGTTTATAGGGATTGCCTTGGATCACTGATCTATTGAGAAGAAGCAGGTCTTTTATAGTTGATGACCGCACAATCTTGCTATTAATGTGTACAATATATTCCTGGTTCTGCTTGTTCTGCTCAGCATCAGTTCCTGTAAATCTTTTCAGGAGGTAATTTTCTTATCTCAGAGTTCTTTTTGCCACTGAAATCAGAGTTTAATCTTGGTTCTCCAGTTCATCTTATCTTTCCTCACAGAATGTACATCCTTGAGATTGAGACATTTCCATTTTTGTCTTTGTAACTTCAGTAACTAGCAGATAATAAACATTTAGTAATACTTGCTGACTGATTAAGTCATCAAATTGATGAGATGATGAAACCATTGAGAGCCTAAGGATCTATTTAATGAGAGACATTCTGTGTTCTCTCTTTAACAGGCTTTTGGATTCATGTAGTTACTGTCATAAGATCATCAGCTCATAGAAAGGTCTTAAGTTTCCTAAAGTTCTAATGGGGTGAGCTCTGGGTCTAAAGACAGAGGCTGGATCGGGGATTTGGTTCTGCCATAAGACCAAATCATTCACCTCTCTGGACTTCCATTTTCTTATCTGTGAAATAAGGGTGTTGGACAGACCCCTCCCAGCACTTGTTTAACTCAGCATGCATTTGTAATATAGGATTAACCAGAGGTCAGATCAGTTAAAGCTGTGGACTCTGATGAAACCACATGCAGCTGCTTGGCTCAAATTTATCCCAAGAACACCAACCAAGAGATTTATGCTGGAAGCTTGGAAACAGTCCTGAACTCTATTAAGCTGATATGCCAGTTGGGCGGAAAACAATTTCTACTCTTATTTTCCAACACACCAATAGTCCTTCTATCATTAAAAAACAATAAATAACAGCAGAGATTCCCCTGGTAGAGACAGCATATAGCATTAGATCAGGTGACTAACTTACAAAAGTTATGAATTCTAATAACTGGCAGAATCCACATTTTTGTGGGCTACGATCACAATTTAAATAGTATTTAATATGCACAATTATTTTATATTGAAATAAAAAAAAGGCAAAGGAACTCGATGCCCAGATCCATATTAGATTAAAATGACTTTCGGAATATAAAATAGCTTGGAAATGCAGCCATCTTTCATAATGACAAAAAAAAATCAGGTAAAATATTAGAATCACAGCCAATTTCTGAAAATGTCGCATTCCCAATTGGACCAGATACCTCAGAAATGTTCAGGAGCTACCATCTATAACTGACAAGGAAGTAAATTGTTTCATTTTTTTTTTTTCTTATTTGAGAGCCAAGAACCTTCTTAATGTCTGTCACTAAATTATCCTTCCAACCTAAATGGACTAAATTATATCTAGTTCAGTGACTGGCGACCTATTACTCTGGGCTGATTTTAATTGGCATACAGATAAATTATCGCCATTACATCCTTACCAGCCAAGAAAGTTGTTCCCTTTTCTGCTTTCATCCTTGGAGATGCCTTTTGATCTCTCTGAAAACTCAGGACTCTAAAAAGGATACCATTGGAGTACCCTTTCCCCTCCTCCAGACATCCTTCCATTTATGTGTAATACATTTTGTATTTATTTACCTATGTACAAGTACTCCCACCACTTTATCTTGACAGAATGTAATCTCCTTGAGAGTAGGACATGTTTCATTTTTCTTTGCCTCCTAAGTGGAAAGCACAGTGGCTGGCACATAGCAGGTACCTAATAAATGTTTGTGGAATGAGCAGATGTATCTGGTTTCCAAAAATTCATGGTCTATTCATGTGATTCTCCATTTTGGCTATCACAAACACAGAGATGGCTTAGCCAGTTTCAGACTAGGCTGTAATTCATTGATTGAGTGAGTGAATGTAGGCTCTTGGCAGATTCCACTAAGCTGAAAGCTTTTCAAGTAGGAACCTAGTGATTGATGAGGGAATGAGAGAAAGGGAGAAAAATAAACGACACTCAGGTGCTCTCTCCTCTTTCTCTTCTCCTTTACTCTCTCTGTTCTTTATTTCTCCCCAATGGCAGAGATCCAGAAGAGGATTTGGTGGTAAGGGAGACTCTAACAAAGATTTCATACCTAGCACTTGGATAGCTTAGGACATTTTTAGGACTAAGCAGGAGAGATTTATTACCTCTATACCACTCCCTCGACTTTTAACAAAATTTTCTTTTGGATTTCTTTCTTTTTAATTTAAATGTATTATTTACTTGGTAGTAGCTATCAGTTTCTGTGAGCTGGGAGATATTATAAATACTCCCCTCTGCTCCCCCAACCCAGTTTCTTGGGTAGAAGTTTGAACCAGAAGAGTGAGAAATATCTCCTCAACATAAATTGATCTTTTGGGTCATGAGGGTTCCTGACAAACAGGTTATAAAAAACCTAGGTTATCTTTTGCTAACAGAAGCTATAGAACCAGTACTAATGATGCTGAGCAGGAGAGAAAAGAGCTGTACAGAGAAGAAAGGGTTAAAAATGCTATTGTATGACACAGATCTAGCTTCAGAATATATTTCAGATGACATTTCATATAGGCCCTACTCCCATCCCCAATTTAGATAAAGAATTAAATTGTACATCCTTGAGAGTTTTCATCAAACTTTTTTTTTTTTTTTTTAAGAACGGGTCCATTTCCATAGAAAATGTTAATTAATGATTTTGAATTTATTTTCTATGTCGTTGTTTTGTTCCTTTTCAGTCATGTCTGACTCTCTGTGACTCCTTTTTTGAGGTTTTCTGGGCAAAGAGACTGGAGTGGTTTTCCATTTCTTTCTCCAGCTCATTTTGCAGATGATGAACTGAGGCAAATAGGTTTAAGTGACTTACCCAGAGTCAAACAGATAAGAGCCAAGAATTGAACTCCTGAAGATGGGTCTTCCTGACTCCAGCCCAAAACAATGACACCTACTAGTAACCCTATATATTTTCTAGGTGTCATCTCAGTTAAAAGCCTCTTTCTTCTGAATACAGGGGGTAAATCTTGAGCTTTTGTGAATTTTTTTTAGGAAAAGGAAAGAAAGGAGCAGTAAGAAGTAGAGACCCCAAAATGGAGCTTTCCAATGAATCTATAATGAGACAGTTGGTTGTCTTTGTGGAAACCCAGAATACAAAGAGATCACTAGATAGCACAGTAGATAGCACGTTGGGCCTGGAATCAGGAAGATCTGACTTCAAATCCAGCCTCAGACATTTACTAGAGGAGGGATACTGGGCAAGTCACTTAACCCTGTCTATCATAATTTTCTCATCTATAAAATGACTAGAGAAGGAAATGTTAAACCACTTCCATATCTTTCCCAAGAAAACCCCAACTCGAAACAGGGAAAAATCAGACATGGCATCTACAAAGAATATAACTCAGGAAGTTTATTTGATATCAGTGTTTACTCCTATGTCCTAAAATATCAATGGTTATGGAAGTTCCTCCAAAGATGCAGATCTCATGGACGTTTCTATCCATCCTGGTTAAGTCATTTGCTTAATATGCCAAATGGTCATCAGAAAGAGTTCACCCATTGTGTTCACAGGCCTTCCATTAACTCTTTTACATCACATGGGTGCCAGTCCTTAACACTGCATAGCTTCTCCAACCATGGAACATAAAATTTACTGTCATCCCTCAATTTTTTTCACATGGCCAGAACTTTTGTCCAGTTATGTATTTTAAACTCATATCACTGTGACAATCTTCTCTACTTCACATCCATTCTATTTTTGCCCTGAAAAAAAAAAATGGTTTTTCCATGTGTGTATATTTTACTTAATATTTTGTAATTGTTCTTTCCACTTGTTAAATGCCCTAAAACTTGTTATATTTACATACACCATGCGAGGCTGTGACCTCTCATTTGAAACATCCCACTGTATCCTGAGGCAGTCAGGTCTGATCTCACCATCAGGGTTTCCACTAATGTTGGCAAATGAGCAGCAAGGAATTGAACTCTTAATTGAAAACAAATTTTAGCTTTACCATTGACAGGAAAGGGAAGAGAAATGAGGAGAATGAATACATTTCAGTAAGATACATAACTCCCTCAAAGAAAGAAAGGAATGAAAAAATTAAACTAAAATCTTAAATCTTAGCAAATCCATTTAAACTTCCTACCCCAAAACGCATAAACATAGACCCCCTTTTTTCTTAGAGTTGAAGACCAAGCAATTACTATTAATTAAGCCTGTATAAAAAAAACAGATTTAAAATTAGCATATGATCAACAATCAGCAAGTATACATTTATTAATTAGAGCTAAAAGAAACATGAGGCCATGTTTCCACCCCATCCCCTCATTCTAGAGATATTGATAGATAAATATTAGTTATAGGGTGTTTTAATGTTTGCAAAGTACTTTACATATATTATACCAAATGAGGAAACTGAGGTCCAGAGAAGTTTATGAGATGACAGAGGGGTCATTCAAACCTCTCTCTGACCTCAAACTGGCTTTCTTTCTACTGTCATCCTCTATTTTTTTGTTTGTATCCCTAACACGTAACTCAATGCCTCACCCATGGTAGATACCTAACAAGAACTTATTAAATTGACTTCCCTGAGTTTGGATCTTGCCTGTGACACTGCCTAGCTGTGTGACAATAAGTAAGTTATTCAAGCTCCCTGACACTCCTTTTCCTCCCTTGTGAAAAAAAGATAATAATACCTACCACAAATGGAAGCTGAAAGAATCAAATGTAATAATATAGAAATGATATATAAACATTCAAGTGCAGGTTACTGTTATTGGTTTTCCCCCCTTAATATCTAATCCTTTTGTTCCCATTCTTTCTTTAAAAAGTCTATCATTATGATGAATAAAGTATAATTCATTTTTCCTTCAATGTGGTTTGTAATTATGCCTTGAGGCATTTCCTTTTGGAGGAACAAACAAACAAAATTCATACATGGTTTTACTAGGCATTCATAGCTCTAAAAAGCTCTTCTGGGAAATAATGCACAACCTGACTGAACTCCACTATTCCTGTAGGTCATTCACAACATCCCAAGAAGCCGAGATCAGAATTAGTTTGCACACAATTAGAAATATTTATGACCTTCTGAATTTTGTCTCTCATTCATCAGAAATTCTTAGAAGTTATTCCATTGCTTCATATGCTTCCCAAATTATTTTTCTAATAAGTCTTTCCCAAACATCTCCTTTCTTTTGTTTTTCTTCCATTGAGAATGAACAGTTTCAATTCCTGGGTAGATTGATGCTTTATTCACCCTATCAGCACTTCCTTGGTTATTGGGCTCATTTCCCAAATGAGGGAAAGCAGGAGAACCACATTTGAAATCCATTTCTACAATTTGTTGTTTGCTTTGAAAGCCAGATCCCCTCTTTGAACCTCAGTTTTTCACTCTGTGAAATAAGAGAAAACAATTTCTAATTTTCTCTTCCAGCTCTAAATACCATGATATTAAAGCTATTGAAAAGCATGAGCTCTCACAGGGCAAAAACAGGCCAGCATCAAAAGGACATAGGATTTCTCAGAGGACAATTCCATAGATTTATGGTAGAGGGAGGCCTGATTTTCCATCTGGAGAGAATTTCCTTTACAAAAAAATCTAAGACATACTTAATTATGGATTATTCATTGTACCTTAATGTTATCAGAATTAACCATTAATATTTAAGTAGACCTTAAATACTTGAAAAACATTTTTTTTTCTCCATTGTCTCATAAAGGTCTCAAAACAAGCTGTGAGCAGTGTTTCTATTGGGCCTATATCCAAAGAGATCTTAAAAGAAGGAAAAGGACCCACATGTGCAAAAATGTTTGTGGCAGCCCTTTTTGTAGTGGCAAGAAACTGGAAAATGAAAGGATGCCCATCAATTGGAGAATGGCTGAATAAATTATGGTATATGAATGTTATGGAATATTATTGTTCTGTGAGAAACGACCAGCAGGATGATGTCAGAGAGGCCTGGAGAGACTTACATGAACTGATGCTGAGTGAAATGAGCAGAACCAGGAGATCATTATACATGGCAACAAGACTATATGATGATGAATTCTGATGGACATGGTTCTCTTTAACAATGAGATGTTTCAAACCAATTCTAATTGTTCAGTGATGAAGAAAGCCATATATACCCAGGGAAAGGCCTGTGGGATCTGAGTGTGGACCACAACATAGTGTTTTCATGCTATTGATGTTTGCTTGCATTTTGTTTTCTTTCTCAGGTTTTTTTGTTTGTTTGTTTTTGTACATTCGATTGTTCTTGTACAGCAAGATAACTGTATAAATATGTATACATATATTTGATTTGTCATGTATTTTAACATAATTAACATATATTAGACTTCCTGCCATCTAGGGGAGGGGGTGGAGGGAAGGAGGGAAAAATTTGTAACAGAAAGCTTTGCAAGGGTCAATGTTGAAAAATTACCCATGCATATGTTTTGCAAATAAAAAGCTTTAATTAAAAAAGAACAAACTGTGAGGTGGTTCTAACAAGGATTATTGTCACCATGTTACTGAAGGACAAGCCAGATTTCAGAGAAGTTGAGGGATTTGTCTGTGGTCAAAAAGCTAGTAAATTTCAAAAGTGGCCTCTGGACTTCCTTTTCCTTATCATGCATCATCATCCATTATATTGATATTACCTAATTCACATTTTGAGGAAATCATAGCAATAACTGATATTTCAATAGCAGTTTAAGAGTTTGAAAAGAACTTTAATTGCCCTTTTTGTTTGTCCTTTTTTGAAGAAGAAGAAGATCAATGTCATTACAGGAAATGTCTTGACCTATGCGTGAATTGGATTTAAATGAAGCAGAACTCCACAAAGTAAACAGCCTCACTCTCTCCGCCAGAGTCATTCAAGTTCAGGACAAAAGACAAAATAACTGGAAATGGCCTGGGTTACAGGGGATGACCTTGCCATCTTCAATATCTGACTAAGCTCTAAGCACTCCACCTGGTTCTGTTGCTTTCATGATCATTGGAACAAATCCTTCTAATCTACCACATGCTTGGTATAAATGCCTCCCTAATTCATTGATGCTAGTCCTCTCTGAACACATTATTCACCCCTATTTTTGTCCTATAACCTTGTAAAACCACAACTATTTGTACTATTACTTTCACTTTGCCAGTGAAACTATATGGAGTTGCCTTAGCCAGAATTACAAAGTTAGTAAATGTCAGAGGCAGAATTTATACCCCAGGTCTTACCTAACTTTCAATCCTATGCTTTCTGCACTACAACATGTTTCCTCAAATATCCCAGTGCCTCCACTATACCCATATATTGCCCTTTAGCCAAATATTCCACAATCAAGTATTATTGGACTTCTAAGA
This sequence comes from Myrmecobius fasciatus, assembly GCA_023553655.1. NCBI lineage: Eukaryota > Metazoa > Chordata > Mammalia > Dasyuromorphia > Myrmecobiidae > Myrmecobius > Myrmecobius fasciatus. The sequence continues at coordinate 30,437 of JAJPUD010001619.1, read as the reverse complement.
GACTAGAGCCGGAAGATACTTTGGAGATCATCTGATGAACAAAAAGAGTGAGAATGTTGGATAATATTATTCCTAAAGTCTCTTCTAGCTGCCTTATCCCCTAATGATCTATTTGAGAGTCCAGACATAGGCCTAGAATAGCATGAAAATCCAGTTGATTTCTTAGAATATTCTACAAGTTGAAATATGATTGGGCAAAACAGTACCATGGCTGTAGTAGACTAACTTGGCCAGCTTTCCCAAACTAAGATACCTGCTTCCTCCACTGGATTTCCTAACTCAGCTCTACAGAGCTGGGTTTCCCCAGACCAAACTAAGTTTGGATTTGCTTGATAAGGGTAGATACCATATTCTCAATATTTAATTGTCTATGTTTGCCAGGAAACCACATCCCATCTCTCATCCATCTCCAGGGAAATCTATTCTAAAAAAACCAAACCAAAACAAAACAACAACAACAACAACAACAAAAAATGCTTAACATTTTCATTCCTCAAAATAATTTCTTTTTGTGTTTATTACCATAAAAATAAGCTAACAAGGATCAGTAAAACACAAGCACTTTAATGATAAAACAAATACCAACCTTATACCTCGAAGCTAAAAGAAGATTTTGGCCCTATTTAAATTTTTCAAGCTCTAGATCTGGAAAGGGTTAGTTTTCTTCAAAAGGCTTCAAATCATACAAATTCCCATTTGTAAACCCTCTTTCTTATCTTAATTGAGATGTATTTTCAAATAGGATAGAAAGCATCAGTTTGCCAGACTGGTACACAATGTCAAGTTATGACTTATGAAAACACTCAGTTCCTATTCAAAAACATCCCCAGGGAATTTTTGCAGTAATTTTCTTTAACAACAACAACTTCTATTTCATTTGGGGGTAAAAACTTTGATTTCATCTCTGGATCCCTGTTTGTTTATTTGTGAAATGAAGACTTTGATTTAAATAATCTCTCAGGTTTCTTGTATCTTAAATATTGATTAATTAATCAGAGAAGCCAATTTTAACTGTTACCTAATCAAATCCAAGACATCAAATATATGCAAGTTTCTCCAGTGGACTGAAGCTCTTTTGGATTATATAAAGAAGATAAATATATCTATATCTAGCCACACATCATATACATGTATATATGTGTGTACATGTGTATATATAGATATAGATATATAAACATAGATCTAGAGCTGGCAAAGACTTCAAAGAAGATCATCTACTACTCCAATATTCTTATTTTCAGATATGGAAACTGAGGTCCAGAAAAGTTAAATGATATGCTTAAGATCACATAAGTACTTAACATTAGAGGTAAGATTGGAATCCAGGTCTCCTGACTCCAGAATCAGTGTTCTTCTCACTATATCATGATGCCAGATTTTGCCTTTCTATCCCAACTCTTAGCCCAGTTCAATGTACACAGTAGGAAGCTAGTTAGCTTAGGAGATGAAACACTGGATCTATAGTAAAACGGTGGTATAGTCGATCGAATTTTGGTTCTGTAGTCCAAAGGATTTGAGTTCAAATCTAGCCTCTGAAACTTAATGGCTGTGTGACCAAGGTTAAGCCCTGTGAACTGTAGTTTCAATTTTTTCATCTACAACATAAAAATAACAATAGCACTTATATCCTAGGATGTTGTAAGGATAAAACAAGATAATTAGTATTTTATGGTTCTTTGAGCAGAATTGTTTTGGATAAGGTGGTACCATAATGCAGGAATCAGAAAAGGATTAGCATTTTGAGTTCAAATCATTATCATTTTGAGTTCAAATCTGGCCTCAGATACTTTGCTACCTGTATGACCTCTGGGGAAATCTCTTAATATTGTTTGCCTCAGTTTCCTCATCTGTAAAATATGAGCTGGGAAAAGAAATGGCAAGTCACTCCTGTCTCTTTGCCAAGAAAAACCTCAGATGGGGTCACAAAGAGTCAACCATTAATAGAAACAACTGAACAACAACAAATAGCTCATATTTATATTAATAATATCAGTATTTTCCCTTCTCTATTCAGCTCTCCTTCATTAAGCCAATATACCCTAACTATGTCATCACAACTATGCCATATTTGTTCTTTCCATCGTATTTTTGCTTATATGTTTGTATGTATGCAATGTAAAGAAAACATGAGATATGATCTTAGCACTTTGGGGCCAATCCAGCAGATATTTTAGGAGAAGGAATGGGATGGGTAGTCATGGAGAAATCCATTCTGCATATCTGGACAGGGTCCTCACATTGCTGAGATCACAATCCATCAATCTATAGAAATAGTTCTCTTTCTTCTTTCTATACCTATCCAAACAGTCCAAGTCCTTTCCAATTCTATTTCAGTTCAATAAAACTTCAATTCTAGTGTTCAAAGTTAAAAAGAGCCTTAAAGGTTATGTAGTCCAAATTGCTCATTTGTTGTTGTTACTATTCAGTCATTTCAGTCATCCCTCACTCTTCATGACATCCTTTGGATTTTTTTTTTTTTTTTTGGCAAAGATACTAGTGATTTGCCATTTCCTCCTCCAGTTCTTTTTTACAAATGAGGAAATTGAGGCAAACCAAACAGAGCTAAGTGATTTGCTCAGAATCTCACAACTAGAAAGTGTCTGAGGTCACATTTGAACTCTGGTCTTCCTGACTACAGGCCCAGCACTATCCACTTAGTAACTCAGCTGCCCCAAACTGCTCATTTAACAGATAACTCAGACCAAATGACTTGCCCCAGATCATCCACCTATTCATTGAAAAACTGGGATCAGAACATATTTCTGTATTCCAAAGCCTCTGTTCTTTTGGTCACCCTGGGTTACTTCTCTCTGATCTGATGCAATCTGAACTTCTTCTCCTCCTCTAGATTACAAGACACTTATTATATGCTTTCTTTGTGCCCTAATTCCTCCATGTGAGATAGTCTTGTTCTTGCAGTTTTCCAGTCCTTCATCATTCTTCTCCAGATTGTGCTCCTGAGCCATTCAATCTTTTCTAATGTCATAGAAACCTCATTCCCTGGAACTTTACTCTATTCCAAATGTTTGCCCTTTGGCAATGCCCACCTTCCTGCAGGCTCTCCTTCATCTTGGCTGATCCCTCCCAGAAATCCTATTTTAGGGGGGAAGTATTATTGCTCTTTAAAATGACTTCCTGCCTATCAAACCTGTTTCTATCATGTCCCCATGCTGGGTAGCTTCATTCTCTCTTTTTCTTCTACTTCCCAGTTTCCTTTTATGGGTTGTCTTCTGCAATCTGAATGGAAGCTCCTTGAGGATGGAGACTTTTTTTTTTTTCCTTTTGCTTATATTTGTATTTCCCTAGTCTTAGTACACTGGTGGGTACATAGTCATTATTGACCACTTATTGACTCAACAGGAATGTCCCTGTGAGCATCCAGGGATTCTACTTGCAATGTTCCAATATTTACAAAGCATTTAATTCACAAAGAACCAGAACTAGTTAGAAAATGCACCTGGCTCAAAGGTGAATATTTTGTTGCATATTTTTAAATACTCCAACAAATGAAATTTAAAGTCAAATATTTCTATTTCTATCAAACAACCTTTATTTAGAAAAAAAAAGTAATTAGGGGGACCCAAGGAATATTTACAAGGCTAAGGCAGTCAAAATCATTTAAGAGAATTTCATAAATTTAGTATCAAGGTTCAAATGAGACAATGGATTTAAAAGTTTTTGTAAATCTTAATGCCTTAAGTGTCTATCATTGTCAACATTATGATGATGACAGCCATTTCCTTGCTCTTGTAGCGTTTATCATTAAGAAGATGAAGCTCACCCTCAGGAAAACAATTAAAAAATTCAGGCCACCTTGTATTTTGTCATCTCATTTTGACACAATTTCATCAGGAGCCTGAGGCTCCCTTCTCATTTCTAGGCAATAGCTCTGGAGTTCAGCCCTAGTTGAGGTCCGGCCAAGAGTCAGTCAATTCTAAGGGCTCTTGTGAAAGGCACACTGTCTTCCAACTCCTCGGACATTTCCTTTTGAACTATTTAGGCCTTGAGATACATTTTCTATAAAATGAGGGATTTGGATTGCCTGATCTGGAAAAATCACTTAGTGAGAATGTATGTGTTAGTTGCTTCCCAGCATAACGTAAGTAGAAAAGTGAGACAGTTTCTGCTGTCAAAGGCTCACATTCTAATTAGGGGAGATATTATTATAGTAGGGGCAACCAGTAGAAGGAAAGATAGAAAGGACCTGTAGTACTTAGGTTCTAGAAGTAGAGTTCACCTTTGATTCTAATCCTAGTGCACTGTCTACCTACAGCCTCCAGGAAGAAAGGCAAAGGATTTTGTCTAATTCACACAGTATCCTTCCAAAAATGGGTCAATGAGTCCATTATCTCAACCACATAATTTGGCAGACCAGCAAATCCAGGAAGGGAAACTAGACTGGGAACTTGGTGTCCTCCCTCTGGGTTTCAGATCACTGGACAATGCCCTCCCTGCTACACCCAAGGGTCAGGGGAAAAGGAAAGAACATCATGATTGCTATTTTTAGTAATTCCACATAAGAGTTTGTTCTATGATCAGGTTTCAAAATGGAATAAACCAATTCTGTGCCAAATCACAGAAATAAGGAGTCAGGAAGAAGCCCACCTCATCAGTAGAGAGGGAAGGGACTTACTGCTCTTTACTCATTCCCAACCTTGGCTCAAAATACTGTGTAACATTAATTTTTATGATTACAAGGAATTTCATAAAGATTTAAAATAATAGCTTAAATTTAGTCTTCACTTTCCAACCCCTTTTCTAGTGGAAAGAACACTGCATTTGGAGTCAGGCCCTGGGCTCAGAATTCAGTTTGGTCACTACCCAACTGTGTGACCTCCAGTAAACTATTTAACCTCTTTAGGCCAGCTTCCTTATTTGTAAAATGATGGAAGTGGAGAAGCTGACCTTCATAAATCCTCCCAGATCCAAACTTATTATCTTAAGTCGTAACAAAAATACCAACTGACTACCCAACAGGGATGATACAACAGATCTTCTTATCTCCATGTTACAGATAAGAATGGGGAACATAAAGTGACTACCCAAGATCTCACCACTAGTGAATAGCAAAGACAACATTCAAACCATCATATTTTTGATCACAAGATTAGTATTCTTTCCATGATGGCATCATGAGCTCTTATTTCCATTTTTAGATGAGTTAGCCTCTTTTTGCTTCAGGAAGCTCTCTAAGATTATAAATTGCAAAGTTGGTCCCCATCTGCATAAATACAAGGAGTTTGCTCACTAAGAGTTCATTACATTGCTTAGTTCACAGGATTGTTTTAGGAGGGGAAAATGGAATTAATCTCTATGTACTTATCTGTGATAATTTGTTTCTCACTATAATTTAAGTTCTATGAAAGTAAGACATTTATTTTTATTTATTTATTTATTGATTGATTTTTACTGAGGCAATTGGGGTTAAGTGACTTGCCCAGGGTCACACAGCTAGGGAATGTTAAGTGTCTGAGGTCACATTTGAACTCAGGTCCTCCTGACTTCAGGGCTAGTGCTCTATCCACTGTACCACCTAGCTGCCCCTATTTATTTTTAATTCTTAAGCTGCCATACAGTAGGTACTTAATAAGCACTCAAGGAATTGAATTATCTCATTTTTACCTGAAAAAACCCTTTAAGTTAGAAATGACTTAATATTCCTCTTATTCAGATGAGGAATATGCAAACATATTCAGATGACAGATTGTATCATGATGGTGATGATTGTATCATCTTCCTTGAAGATGTAGACCTAGACCTTCTTGCCCTATCTCCCACACAGTTTACAATGTTCCACCTTGTTGCCTCTGCTCTTTCCACCTTATTTTCTCACCTCAATATTTGATTCCTGATAGGTGATTATGAAAGAAATCATGAGCCTTAAATCAAATGTATACATTAGGAGGACAGTCCACAGCACCTACCAGAAAAGTACCCACTCCATTGATTCCAGAGAAAGCACAAGACAAGTACAACTTAAAAGAAGCAAAATACTGAGTGGAAATGGGGAATAAATGACCAGTTTACAAAATCCTTTAATACAGATGGCCTGCAAAACCCTCGGAGAGTTTTCTAAAGCCATGTTGGCATATAACAAACTCCGGCTCAGCCAGACTTTGTTCTTCTCCTGCTGCCAAGACTTACAAACTGTGGCCTGTTTCAATATGTCCATTCTGAATGTGCAGAATGGTGGAAGACCTGGGAAATACTGAATCAAATCAACCATTCAGTCAGCCAACTCTAGAGAGGGGACATCCACTACATATTAATTGGTTTGGTTATTGCTTTTGTTTGCAGTTTCTTCCCTCCAAGTGCCCACAGGGAGAAGCTATGGCATATATCTCTGGGAAATAAAGCAACCCACCTTGTTCATGCTGAGGAACCCTGAGAGACTCATAAAAATGGAGCTCCATCAAAAAAAAGTGTCACATACTAGAAAGAGCACTGACTGGAGCCAGTCTCTGTGGGTTCATTTTCAAGCTCAGCCTCTTGATAGTTTGGACAAACCCCTTCCCAAATCTGGGTAATAAGTGGATTGGATTGGCTCAGTGATCTTTAAGGCCTCTTCCAACTCTCAAACGATGATGCTTTGATGCAAAAGAAATTGCCATTTGGCTACAAAGTTCTAAAATAAAATGCAAATACTAGGTTTTCTTTTTGACCTGCATTGATAGCATCAGGGCTAAAGAAATTACTTGTTGCCTTCTTTACTCTGATTTTTTTTCTGTCAAATATTATTGGACAACCTCGTTACTCTTTAAAAAAAAAAAAAAAAAAGTCCAATTCAACAGTTCTGCCAGATCTATGTCTTCAAGGGCTGATCTTTGCTGGATAGGTCTCCTTTTGCAGTAAGACATGCAAACATTTGCACCTACAGATCCCCACAATTTTCCAAGGTATAAAGTATATACAGGAGTCTGTCATCCTCCTATTCCTCAGAGTCAGAGGAGTAAGCCTTCCTTACAATTACTTTTGCAGTGTTCAACCTTGGTGATGCTGAACTGTTCTATCCAATTTTAAATTGTTGGCTTGCTCCTGATTGTTTCAATTTTTACACAGGATAGGCTGACGTCCAGATCTTCCATTGGCCAATTCAACAAAGCTTTATTAAGTGACAAATGGGATCATATCTGAAGCCCATATAAATGCCAGTTCTCATTATGATCAGTTATATAACACAAATGGAATCATAATATGATTGCCAGGTTGTCTATTGCAGGGATCATATTGTATCATATCATGTAATATATTAAATATAGGAGATTCAAGGGCTTTTAGAAGTGGATCACAAATCTAGAGCTGGAAGGTCACCTAGTTCAACTTTGCATTTGACCCAAAGACACTAAGAATTATCGATAATAATCAATTTGCCCAAGATGGCATAGTCAGGATATGGCAGATTTCCAATTCAAATCCATCTCCTCTGATTCTAACTTTGGAGTTCTTTTCTTTCCATTCTCTATTACATCTAATTATTTTGGTGTCTTCTTCTCTTGCTAGGCTGATTTCTTTTTTAACTATGCTGAGCTTAATCGAGTCCCTCAGATATTAGTTTACTCATTAAATTTTGTGGACAGAAACACCCCCAAGATTGCTTTTTTATTCTCTTCCTCCCCAAATATGGCCAATCACCACCTCACTGCTTAAAACCAACTAATGCCTCATCTCTGTTGTCAGAAAAGCAATCTTCCATTGAATCAGGAATGGGCCCAAGATTCATTTCTAACTGGTATGGCTGACTTTCTATTATTGGGGAGGCCATGGAGGTCATCCAACAGGGAAAATAGGTGGAGGTAGGCTTTGAGAAATTGAAATTACCAAGGTGCGGAACACTTCAAGCTTGAAATTGCCCATTGGTTTTAGCTGTAATAGCTTGATTAAATTTAAGTTCATTGTTGATTTCTAGATAAACTTTAGAATGATGGAATTCAAGGATTAAATGTGGATTTTCCAAATTGCCCAGTGAAAGACATTTTCCAAGACCTTGGAGGGCAGTCAGAGCTCTTGTGTAATGGACTTTGTCTGGCCTGAGGTTGCCACCATTGATGATAGTTCTCTTTCTTTCCCACACTCTCTCAGTCCTTCTTATTTGAGTTGCTGATCAAATCTAAGGCTCTCATGATTGTTTTGTGATTTTATGTCAGTGAACTTTTCCCTCCTATTTTCTTTTTGAGCTCTTGTATTACTCACTACTGGGAGAGTGGCTTACCAGCTAAATCTCTGGCTGGTTTCACTAGATATTTCTTTTTAAAATGCAGTGAAATAGACTGTCAAAGATAGGATGGAAAGTGGGAAGAAATGAAAAATGTTATTTAAAAATAGGCTTATGTTTGTTTTTTAAAGAAATCTAGGCACAGTTGTCACTGTTCTTATAAAGACAGAAATCCCCAATTGCTTGGGGAAATGGATGGCTAAATAGATCCAGTTGCAGACCTACTAAAAGTAGCTTATATTTATATAGCACTTTATGGTTATAAAAAACTCTTATCTAAGCTTTCATCTTCTCCTGGGATATGAAATATTAGCTTCTGATCAATTATTCTTTCTCCTATCTCTGTCCTTTTCCATATTTGACAAAATAATTTTCATAAGGAATTATATCAGTATCAGAACAATTCTCAATGATTCCCTTTTGCCTTTAGGACAAAATACAAACTCCCAAGGTTGGAATTTGACACCTTCCAATTACCTGCCCAACCTCTTTTCCTGGCTCTCTTTCACACAGTCCATGAGGCCAAGGACTTTATCACACAGGATTTTTATTAGTTAATTCCCTTTGAGAAAGTATTTCCCTAAATTTGCACAAGCTTCTTGTCTTTTCCCCCACCTATGCACTTTTCCATTACTCTGCTCCCTGCTCATCCCAAGGCTTATGCCATATCTTTCCATGTATTTCCACATGATCCCATTTAAAGTTTTCCCCTCTCCCAAATGACTTTTTGTTTACTAATCCATGGATAGAAAAATTTCTTCTCTAAGATTACTATGTGTATGTATGTGTAACTGTGAGTTTGTATGTTATATATGTATATATCTATTAAACTATAGTTTGGGGAGGTATGGGGAATGAAAGGAAGAAAAATTAATTTTAAAAAAGTGCACAGCAGAGAACAAAAGAACAACCTACCTACAAGAAAGCAAATATGGACACGCATAAATAAAATTTCTCTTCTCTTCTTCTTGAACTGGAAATTTATTGTTACATATTTTGAATACTCCCTGATATTCTGCTGGGCACATAATATTTTCTCTCTTTCTTTTCTTTTAAAATAAAAAACAAAAACAAAAACAAAACAAGAATAAAAAATAAAAAGGTGCTCTAAGAGATGTCATTAGTTAATGGAAAGAGTATCAAATTTGAATATCAGAGGATTAGGATTCTTATCCCTTTCACTATTTGCATATGAACTTGAACAAATAGCCCACCCTATAGGTCATGGTTTTCCTAATTTGTAAACAGTGAGGAGGCTAGATTCTAAGATTTAACAATATCTTCTCACTCTAGGGCCATTTTTACTTTTGCCTTGGCTAACTTAATACAACTGTTAAATAACTGAACCAGTATTTGAACTCATGTTTTTTGTTTTTTGTTTTTTTTGACCCAGGATTCTTTCTACTACTATACCACCTTAGCTCGCAAAACAAAAGAAAATATTTTTTTCAAAAACAATTCATTGGTCTCTCTCTATAATCACTTTATGGAGATGATATGTTGTTGACAACTTCTTCATTATATCAAATTTCTTCATAGTGAGCATGTATCCTTAATTTCTCTGTTAGTCCTATTTTCTGAATAAGAAAATGGACCTCCACTCCAGCTTTGTAATACCAATGTGCTTTGTTACAGCATACATTCCAAGTTTTGGTCCAAAAGACATGGCCTTAGTAAAAAAGTGTGTCCAGAGTAGATAAGCAGTTTGCTGAGCTATGGAGCCAGTGTCTTGGGCAACCACTTTTGAGCTGACATCTTCTCTGTTTTTTGACTTCCCTTTGACATCCTGGGATACCAAGATTCTGACCCTGCCAGATCTGAGAACTTTTTTTGTCCACTTGAGCCCATGCTAACATGTTTCAGGGCATTCTTACCATTGTTGATGCTCTCTACAACCAGGTCCTTAGACACAGATGAATCACTTGTCTCTGTTTTACTGTGTATTGCCTTTATTTTTTTTAAATTTTATTTTATTTGCATAACATATGTGTGGGTAATTCTTCAACAATAACCCTTACATAGCTTTCCGTTACAAATTTTTCCCCCCAACTTCCCCACCCCTTCCCTAGATGGCAGGATATCCACTACATGTTAATTATGTTAAAATATTGGCAAATCGAATATATGTATACATATTTCCAAACTTATCATTGTTGTGCAAGAAAAATCTTATCTACACAAACGATATATCAGATAAAGGAAACACAATGTAAGCAAACATCAATCAAGGAGTATGAGAATGTTATGTTGTGGTCCACATTTCGCATCCCTCTCTCTGGGTGTATATGGCTTTCTTCAGTGAACAATTGGAGGTGGTTTGAAACATTTCATTGTTGAAGAGAGCCATGTCCATCAGAATTAATTGTCATATAGTACTGTTGTTGCCGTGTATAATGATCTCCTGGTTCTGCTCATTTCACTCAGCATCAGTTCATGTAAGTCTCTCCAGGCCTCTCTGAAATCATCTTGCTGGTCATTTCTTACAGAACAATAATATTCCATAATGTTCATATACCATAATTTATTCAGCCATTCTCCAATTGAAGGGCATCTATTCAATTTCCAGTTTCTAGCCACTACAAAAAGGGCTGCCACAAACATTCTTGCACATGTGGGGCCTTTTCCTTTCTTTATGATTTCTTTGGGATATAAGCCCAATAGAAATGCTGCTGGGTCAAAGGGTATGCACAGTTTGATAACTTTTTGAGCATAGCTCCAAATTGTTCTCCAGAATGGCTGTATCTGTTCACAGCTCCACCAACAATGCATCAGTGTCCCAGCCCTCCCACAACCCCTCCAACATTCATCATTAACTTTTCCTGTCATTTTAGCCAATCTGACAGGTGTGAAGTGGTACCTCAGGGTTGTCTTGATTTGCATTTCTCTGATCAACAGTGATTTGGAGCACCTTTTCATATGACTATAAATAGTTTTAATTTCATCCTCTGAAAATTGTCTGTTCATATCCTTTGACCATTTATTGATTGGAGAATGGCTTGAATTTTTATAAATATGAGACAGTTCTCTATATATTTTTGAGATGAGACCTTTATCAGAACCCTTGAATGTAAAGATGATTTCCCAATTTATTACTTCCCTCCTAATCTTGTCTTCATTGATTTTGTTTGTACAAAAACTTTTTAACTTAATATAGTCAAAGTTATCTATCTGGTTTTCAATTAAGAGTTCCAGTTCTTCTTTGGACATAAATTTATTCCATCTCCAAAGGTCTGAGAGGTGAACTATATTACATTCCTCTAATTTACTTATAGTATCACTCTTTATATCCAGATCATGAACCCATTTAGATCTTATCTTGGTATGTGGTGTTAGATGTGGGTCAAGCCCTAATTTCTTCCACACTAGTTTCCAGTTTTCCCAGCAGTTTTTGTCAAATAGTGAATACTTATCCCAAAAGCTGGGGTCTTTGGGTTTATCAAAAACCAAATTGCTATAGTTATTGCCTAGTTTGTCTTGTGATTCTATCCTATTCCACTGATCGACTACTCTATTTCTTAGCCAGTACCAAATGGTTTTGATGACCGCTGCTTTATAATATAGTTTTAGATCTTGTACAGCAAGTCCACCATCGTCAGCCTTTTTTTTCATTAATCCCCTTGAAATTCTTGACCTTTTGTTTTTCCAAATGAACTTTGCTGCTATTTTTTCTAGATCTGTAAGATAATTTCTTGGGAGTTTGATTGGTATGGCACTAAATAAGTAAATTAGTTTGGGTAGTATTGTCATTTTTATTATCTTCGCTCGTCCTACCCATGAGCATTTTAAGTTTTTCCAATTGACTAGGTCTGATTTGATTTGTGTGGAAAGTGTTTTGTAATTTAGTTCATATAGTTCCTGACTATCCCTTGGCAGATAAATTCCCAAATATTTTATACTATCAACAGTTATTTTGAATGGAATTTCTTTTTGTATCTCTTGCTGCTGAACTTTATTGGTAATATATAAAAATGCTGATGATTTATGTGAATTTATTTTGTATCCTGCCACTTTGCTAAAGTTGTGAATTGTTTCTAGTAGTTTTTTAGTTGAGTTTCTAGGGTTCTCTAAGTATACCATCATGTCATCTGCAAAGAGTGATAATTTGGTTTCTTCACTACCTACTCTGATTCCTTTTATCTCTTTTTCTTCTCTTATTGCTAAAGCTAACATTTCTAATACAATATTAAATAGTAATGGTGAAAGTGGGCAGCCTTGTTTCACTCCTGATCTTATTGGGAATGGTTCTAGTTTGACTCCATTACATATGATGCTTGCTGAAGGTTTTAAGTAGATACTACTAATCATTTTAAGGAAAAGCCCATTTATTCCTATACTCTCCAGTGTTTTTAATAGGAATGGGTGTTGGATTTTATCAAAGGCTTTTTCTGCATCTATGGAGATAATCATATGGTTTTTATTAATTTGGTTATTAATATAATTGATTATGCTAATAGTTTTCCTAATATTGAACCAGCCCTGCATTCCTGGTATAAATCCTACTTGGTCATGATGTATTATCCTGGGGATGACTTTCTGTAATCTTGTTGCTAAAATCTTATTTAAAATTTTTGCATCAATATTCATTAGGGAAATGGGTCTATAGTTTTCTTTCTCAGTTTTCTCCCTACCTGGTTTAGCTATCAGCACCATATCTGTGTCATAGAAGGAATTTGGTAGTACACCTTCTTTCCCTATTTTTTCGAATAGTTTATATAGTATTGG
>JAJPUD010001619.1:0-12503 GCA_023553655.1 Myrmecobius fasciatus | reverse complement strand
AAGCTTTCTATGGTGAGAGCTCTCTTCTGCTTCTTGCTCATGATTTAAAGTTGGGATATTGGTCAAAACCAGAGAAAACTGCAACGATTTGTATTTGCCCTGGGGCAGTTTGCCGAGTTGACTTCCGGTCTGAGGCTGGTGGGGCTAGATTCGCACTAGGACCACGTTTTCAGCTGGTCTGGATCCACCCTTTTCCAAAGGCAGATCTGCCAAAGCACCTGCCCGCAAGCAGAGCAAAGTGGCCCAGGCGTCTCCCAGGGGCTTCCTGGGTGCCCAAAATCCACCCCTCTATCGCAGCCCTGACTTCCGCCCCGGCTGGAGTCTGATTGGGACCAGCGGCCGATTTCCCCTGAGGCTAACCTTCTCCGGAGTTCTTTCACTGTAGATCTTTGATAGAAGTGCGTTGTAGTCCGAATGCTTGGAGTTGCTCTCACTTAGAAACCAGTTGGAAGGCTTACTTTGTCTGAGTTTGAGGGAATGTCCCGGGAGTTCACAGAGAAAGCTGTCCGCAGTTCGCCATCTTCGTATTGCCTTTATTTAGAATATCATACATCTAAGCTTGCAAAGTCTGATAATTGTCATCCTTTATTTTGTCTGTCACTGCTGCCTGCAAAATGGTTGTATTGAGACATGATCTATCTCCATGAGATGTTGGGGAGATAAAAACAGGGATTGCACCTAATATTTCTATAACTCCTTAAAGTTCACAAAGACATTTACCTACATCATCTCATTCGATTCTCACAGAAACTCTTAGAGGTAGGTGCTATAATTATCTTTATTTTCTAAGTAAGAAAGCTGAAGTTGAAAGTAATTTAGTGATGATTAAGCTAAGACCGCTAGTAAACATCTGAGTTCAGATCCAATCCAGGTCCTCCTGACAACAAAGCCAGATCTTTCTACAAAAATCCTAAGATTGATGCCTGTGTATGTAGTGGATGCTGAAAATTGGTTACTGAATAAGTTAATGAAAGAATGAACAAATGATTGAATTATACACCTTCTCCAACTAGAGAAATTAGGTAAAGGGAGCATTGAGTGCCAGAGAATTATTCACATATTGCACCTTTGCCCCATGATGTTCTGCTTTCCAGGTGATTTTTAACTCAAGTAAGGTAATACTTATTGAAATAAATGAACAATCTGAAATTCTCAATAATTTTTTAAAGATAAAAGCAATAGTAAGATGCTTCATGAAAGAGAGAATAAGGTTGATTCCTCTAGTGAGAAAATTACTGACGTGAGGAATAAAATTGAAAATTCGGAAAAATAAGTGAATAATAATGTTACATTAACACAAATTATTCTCACCCAAGTAGATGGATGGGGTTGAATTTCCACAATACTCAACATAGAAAATTACTTTTGATGGAGAAAAAAAATGAAAATCACATGAGGATTATCCAAACATGTTAACTATGCAAAGTAATAACAGTCTCCTAATAGTATGGATAGAATTCAACTTTGTTTTTAACATTGAGTTTGATGACAGAATTTCTTCATATATTATTTGGATTCTTGCTTTCCCTGGGGATGTTTCCTTGAAACCTTAAATATGAAAGCAACATTGGAAACATTTTCCAAATTCTGATTTTCTCCTTTTCATTTCTGCTCAAATTGTAATTTCATTTTTACTTTGGCTGATCAAGTTAGATGAATGGTTATATACAACACACTTTGTGATTCTTCAAAAAAAAAATCTAAGTGCTACTGGATATCCTTTTCTATTGAAAGATATTTATCTTTATAAATCTGAGAAAAAAAATTGTCCTAGGGAAATGGTTTTTACTTAGTTTATATAAGTGTGTCACAAGTAGAAAAAGCCCTTTTTTATGTTGGGTTGCAGGATAGTGCTGGTTTTCTCTACTGGACTAATAACACTTCAGCACATTCAGGGTTTCTGAAATCACCAGTGAGTAGGCTACTCCCATGGTGGATTCACAGCAAGAAGAAGTTTATGATCCCCAATCATGATCGTAGTTGAGAAGTTCATTACTCTGTTTTCAGTCTGGTGATAACCTTCTCTAAACTTACTAGTTATAGAACCACAAATTTATTTGGAATAGACCTTAGGAGCTTTCATGTCCAACCTTTCATTTTACAGAAGAACCTGGGCTCAGAGAAACAGGAGGGGAATTGGTTAGTGAAAACAGTGAACTATCTCAGAAGAGATTTAAGCTCAGATTTTCCTGGCTACAAGTTCTCTATGAGCTATTCCCAAATGGATGGTCCTAGGATAGTAATTCAATGATGGATTCATCAGTGAAACCATCTCAGCTTGGTAGGACCTAATACAAACTTTTAAGAAACCAGAGTCAATTTATGACATGTGGTAGAAGAGGAGAGAAACATACATAACATTATCCTTCACTAAAGTTTCTGTAGAGGCAGTTGGAGAATTAGATCCAGAGATGGCCTTTAGACCAAGAAAAGCAGGGTTCTGACACATACTAAGTGTGTGATCCTGCATAAATCACCTAAACTCTTGGTGGACTAGGTCACGTTCTGAGGTTGTAAGTTGCAGAGAGGGTCTCTGTCTGCATTGGGAGAAAGCATTTCCTGACTGGGGTACGTAATCATAATGTCACAGGGCCAATCTCTATCCCTGTCCTAAAATCACTGAATATTATTCCCATTTATAAATGGGGATGACTTGAGAAGCTAAGTGACTCAGGCTGGCCCAATTTCCCCTTCCCCACTGCCACTGTAATTTTTCTGCATCAGAAGATGTAGGTTAACCTAAGATTTATGAGAAACTGTGGGATAAAGTGCCTTATTCTAACACTCTATGGACAATGTAGAGTTCCCTGGTGAGCACAAACAATCTGTAGCATATTAATCACCAAGGAGAAATTGCCCAGGAGTGGCAGTTTGAAAGAATTGGTCTGAGAGATGAATAAACAAACAAGCAGACTATCTATTCACCAACAGTGAGCCTGTCTGGTATCCTGATATCTACACAGTGTTAAGAGGTCTAAAGAATGGCCTTTGGGATGTTGGGTGGAACCCCTGTGGATGGCTCAAGGAAGGGTGCACCCACAGCAACAACACCACACATCCAACAGAGAGTATGTTTCGGAAATTTAGAGGTTGTCAAGTTCAGTGAACACAGTGGATTAGAAAAATCACAAAAGAGAATGTCTGATTATGCAATGAAGAGACTGGGGAAAAGCATAACAATAATGATTCCCATTTATGCTTTCAAAATAATTTAATGCATTGTTTCATTTAAGTCTCATGGAAATCCTTTCAGGAAGGAGTTCTTTCAAGTCCCTAACTTCACCCAGAGGAACATGACAGTTCTTTTCAGTGTACAACAGTAGAAAGGAGAGGAACCTGAGCTAAAATGTCAGCTCCAATATAGATACTCTGTGTCATCTTGGACAAGCCACTTAATTTCCATGGACCTTAATTTCTTCCTCTCTAAAATTAACCATTTGGGCAAAATAGGGTCTGAATTTACTTTCATTTCTAGATCTATGCTCTTGTGACTCCCCCAGCCCTGGTCTGACTATCCACAACAGAATGGAACCTTACTATATTAGAATGTTGAGAGGAAAACTGGATGCAAGGATCAGAATGACCCAAAAACCTAGTCTATAAAACTCTAGATGAATGGCTAACTTATTCAGAACCTAAGGGATCTGGCCACCTGCACTTCTGTACCAATCAGATCCATGATTATTCAAAGGATATTGACTTAGAAATGCAAACAGCAAAACCCAAGGAGATGAAGGAGGCAGAATGTGCTGGTTATATACTTAGTCTGTGAGTACATTACCTGCCAGCTACAGACAGGCAATGCACTGGCCAACAGATGAAATAGAGGAAGAGGGCAGGCTGGAAACTTTGGGAAGTTTGGGGCCCCTTTAATGCTCTTGAGTTACCCTCATTCTCAACCCCCCAAACCTGTGCTTTCAACCCAAATATTCTACTGATGATGCTGTATGGCTTACAGCTATAGAACCCACAATCTCAGAAAAATTAAAATAGCAGGGGATTTAACAACAATGGGAAGATGCTTGAGGGGCTAATTACTTAAGTCATCACTTAAGATAACTTACTTGGAAGTAGTGGGAAAAAAAAAAAAAACAAAAAAAAACCTCCTAAGATTTAAATGGAAAATGAGGGATGACAAGTAGACCAGCCATCTAAAAGGATCCCTTACATGGGGATTTTCTTTCTGGCTGGTATTCCTTAGTGGGGGAAATGGCCTCTTCTATCTCATCCAAGTAGGGCAATCTGGGAAAGATTCCTGTCTTTTTGTAGGTTATATGAGTGAACAAGTGAACACCATTGTGCCTCCTCCCCCCCATGTGGACATACACACACACACACACACACACACACACACACACACACACACACTTCAATGTTACAGGATTGTTAGTCCTGGGCACAAAGTCCTATACCCAGGCAGACTCAGGATCCTAACCCCCTCCTGAGAGTCCTGTCCCTGAAATAGCAACACCAAGACTTGGAATAAAAACTTTCTAGTGCTCTCTCCCTACCCCTCTTCCAAGATGATTTCACTAACATCAATCTCAGTTCCCAGAAGATTTGTGAACTGAAGTGTTACATTTCCCAAATATGAGAATTCAGATTTGAGCAAGTTAACGATTTAAAAACAAATTAGATGTTTAATGGGGAGGGGAGCTTCTTTTCTTTCAATAACTTTCCTGTTAAAGGTAATTTAACACAGTCTCACAAATGAGAATAAGCCTGAGGTTTTTCTCATTAAGAATGTTGATGAATCTTGTTCTTCTTCCTCTAATGAAAGCCAAGTCAATGGCTGATAGATCACGTTTGTCCAATTAGACTTTGGAAAATATATAATGTCAAATTAATTGTTTCATGTAACTTGGTCCTCTCTCTCATACTCTGGATTTATACAATAAAAATTAATTAGGTGACAGTTGCCATTCTCTTGGCTTATTTGAGGTGTGCTTATTGCAGGAGAAGTGGTTGCTGGGCAAAGAATCATGACTTACCATTACACTGAAAATGTACCTTCTGTAATGTAGCTTCTTTTCTCCCTTGTGAAGAGAAGACAATATCTATGTTACATAATCGTAAACCGGCTTGCTGCTGTTGCTAAGCCTCTTTTAAAATATCTTAATATCTTGTGTCTGATTGTTTCTCTCTTTTTAAGGGTTGCTCACTAATAATAACGCCCACAGCACCAGCCAGGATGGCCCAGCAGGGAAATTAGCTGATGGGAATTCTATCTGGTCCATGTCACATGCTCCATGGGCCAGCAGAGGGCTCCATGGTGTCAAGTTGGCTGTTGGGAAACAGAGGGCAGGGAGGAGATGGGACCCTTCCAAACCCTTCAGTCCTCAAGTTTGAATGTGCCAGCAGTTAAATCACTTGCCATGAGCTCCTTCTAATGACCTCCTTTGTTTTTACAGAGCACTTTCTGCACAAGCAGAAGAAGGAAATTAGAATCCTACCTTTGCAGGGAAATTGGAATTAGCATTCTGGTTTTCTGGGCCTGGGGATTAATAGCAGGAGCTCATAATGAGATGTCTAGCTTGGGCCAATGAGTTCCAGGAAAAGGGTTCTTTTTAAAAGCTAAGCTTCGGTCTCCGACCTTATTCTCAAAGTAGATAATGTGTTCAAGCTAATTAGAGAGGAAGATTGTGAATGCAGATGCTAGTCAACACTCCCCATGAGCATCCTTTTTATTTAGTTCTTTCCCCATCCTCTGTTTCCAGCTTCACCCTTCAGTCTCCTGGCTCTTGGGGAATTTCAAAAGCAAAGATTTTGAATGACATGAGAGGAACCCTGAGGTAGCCTCAGGGACTCCATTAGGTAAACCAAAGTGTTTCTTCATTCAACAGCGGGTTCCCTAATATGTTTAGCTTAGGTAGATTGATTCTGGGTCCTGAAATGCTCAGGTATTACACTGTCTGAGGATGCTCTACCTTGATAAAGAAGGGGAAGACAGGATAAAAAATATCAGCACAGTCTTTGGGGAAATGACCAACAACAAAAGGGTTCTAATGTAACCTCAAAGTCTGAATACTTTGGGTTGACCACTTCTCAGCCCATTCTTTTCCCCACTATACCACAGAATTATAAAGTGGCCTGAGCCCAGGATTTCAGTGGCCAGGTAGTCTAATCCATTCAAGAAAAAGGAATATTTTTCATATACACACACACACACATATATATATAGATAGATATACATAATGTATCTCTCTCTATATATGTATACATAGATATATAGATAGATATACATAATGTATCTCTATATATGTATACATATATAAATAGATATACATAATGTATCTCTCTCTCTATATATATATATATATACATATCTATATCTATATATAAAACACAAGGGGCAAGTGGTTGCTCAAACATTGCCATCCTACAGTTCCATTCCCTGCATACTCTTTCCTTCTTTCATGCTTCTGATCCTTTGATTAATTATGTCAACATATTCTGCTCCTGAGTCCCTTGATCCCTTGATCTCTCATGAGTCATAGCAAGTCCAAACCCCATTTCAGGGCTATCATCTATCTTTACTCTTCTACACTTCTGCTGATGAACAACTGATAAAGAATATCATGAAACTATCCTTTCTGGGTCTGTTAGAAAGTTCTACAATTTAATCTCAGTGGGGCCACAGTGCTGCATAGTTAGACTTTATTTGACTTTACAAGACTCTCCATGGTAGCTATTGCAAATCTCTCTTCTCTGTCAATCTCATACATCAGTTTTCCTTTCATTATCCTTCTCAATAAAGAACTATCTGCTAGTTTACATTGATAAGAGTTCATTTTTTTCTGAGCAATTAATAAGCAATTTGTTAATTAACCTAGCAAATAATCAATAGATTGATGCTTGGAAACCAAAGATTAACAGAGGTCTTCTGGAGCTCATCTTCCTTCATAGGCCCAAGTCTTTCCATATTTTTTTTCTAAATTCACAAACTCATTTCCTATACCAAAGTAATCTTTCAAAACAATATTTGTTACTGTCTGACATACAGTGTCATTTGCCTATTTTCATCTTTTGATTAACTATCTTGGCATTTACTTTGCTCTACACCTCAATCTTTCTTTAGAATGACCCAATTATTAATGACAATCTCAGACATATCATTTACATTTACATGTATAAAACATAAAGTTCTTTTATTGAGTCTTCAATATTTACCTTATGTTTTTCTTGGATCTGATATCTACCAACTACTTTTGCAATAAAATTCTGAAAATCTGGCAATTCATTAAGTGTCCTCTTTAATTTTTTTTTTTAATTTTGGTTCAGGATTATGCTCAACTTTGCTGCAATCTCAGTTCTTTTGCTTTCAATGCAGGGTGTTCCAAGACCTGTGATCTTTTAATGTAGCTGCTGCTAGGTTTTGTGGGATTCTAATTATGGCTTTATAATATTTGATTTTTTTAAGCCTTGTTGCTCATAATATTTCCTCTTTGATCTGAAGGTTTTGAGATTTGGCTATATTGTTCCCCTAGGTTTTCTTCCTAGGATCTCATTCAGGTGATAATTAGTGGGTTTTTTTCTATTTCTATTTTCCTCTCTTGTTTTGAAATTTCAGGGCAATTTTCAAAATTTTTTTTTGTATTATTCATCAAATTCTTTTTGATCATAACTTTCAATTAGTCCAATTATTCTTATGTTGATTCTCTTCTTCATCTATTCTCCCTTATCTGTTGTTTTTCTTATGAGATGTCTCACCTTCTTTTCTATTTTTTTTCCTTTAGATATGGTTTTATGATTATTTCATCTCTTATAAGTGGTTGCTTCTTGCCCAGGGCCATGTTTCAGCTGCACAGCTGGATTTGGAGTCTCTTATCAGGTGAGATTCCCTCAATCTTTCCTGATTAGCAGACTCCCCACATTGTCTGCTGGATTCCCCACACTGTCTGGGAAGTGAAAATTTTAGTGTCTGGGCATGAGGCTTCATCCCAACCCAGGGTTCACTGCTTGCTGTTTCATTGTAGCCTCAAGTGTTTATGCTTCATACAGACCAAATTTTCATTCTGGTATTTTTCTTCTAATCTTGGATCTTCTCTGGTTTTCCCAGCAGAACCACAGTTCTGTCCCAACTCTTCTTTGTTTTTAACACCTATATTTGCCTGAGGTGCTATTTTGTCTTGTTTGTGGGAGAATCTGGAAAGCTTAGAATTTTCTGATCTACTTTGCTATCTTCCCAGAATCCTCTCTCTTATTCTAATTTTTAAGCAATTATTTTCTTCAGTGAGCTTTTCTCTCTCCCCCCCCCCAATTTGACCAATTCTTCTTTTTAATGAATTCTTTTCTTTAATGAATAGTTATGTATCTTTTATCATTTGGCCACTTGTGTATTTTTTTGTGTTATTTTCTTCATTATTTTTGTGCTTCTTTTAACAAAATTTTAATTCTCTTTTTTCAATTTTCTTGCAACACTCTCACTTATTTTTATTGCTTTATTTAATCTTCCGGGAATTCTTGTTAGATGTAGATCCAATTAGCATTTATTTCTCAGGCTTTGCTTGCAATTGTTTTCCTATTGTTGTTTTCTTTTGAGTTGATATCTTGTACTCACTTGTCAATGGAGTAGCATTTTATATCCAAGTTCTTTGTTGTTGTTTGATTCTTTTATTTTCTAGCTGTTGTCTTGAAATTTTGAAATTTATATTAAAATTAAGCACTGCTCCTTGGGGTGGGAGTGGAGAAAGACTATTCCAAGCTTCAGGATTTTTGTGCCCCAGTTTTCAGAGCTAATTCTGGGCACCTGTGAGTTTTTTGTACTTCTAAGGTGGTGTGATATAGGGAGAAATATGATTACTGATCTTCTAGTCTTTGCCAGGCTGCCCTGCAATTGCAAGGGCTAGCATCTTTATTGGTCATGGAATTATGACCAGGTTCCCCAATTTCATGCAATAGTGCTTTTTTCTGACTTGGACCTAAAAACAGAGTCTCTACTTCTTTGAGTTATTGCAAGTGCTCCTCTGACCCAAAACAAGGTATGAAAGAAAGAATTGCCAAATAGCACCATCTTCATTCATAATCAGTAAAGAGTCCCTTGCAGTCTCTTTCTGGCCAATTGTCTGATTCCCTTACTGTCTCTGGACCAAGGGCTCACAAAGTTACTCTTGCTCCTGCCACTATCGCTTCTACTGTATCTCGCTTCAAAGCCCAATACTGGTGGTCCTTCCATACTCCAGTACAGCTCCTACCCCAGTGTCATAGACTTTTCCTGCTGAATTCCTAAATTGTCTTAAACTGGAAAAAATGTCTTAATCTGAACTTTTTTGGCTCTGCCCATTTAAAATTTGATTTGAGGAGTTATTTTAAAGTTGTTTGGAGGGGAATGTTGGGAGAGTTCAGTTTCTTTGCTACTCATAACTCCTGCCCCACTCCAAATACATTACTCTTTAATACAAAACAATATCTTATGAAATAAGTACCCAAGGAGAGACCATCCTGCACTGCCAGTTGTGTATGCCTCTTAGTGCAACCTAAAATCAATTTTATTTTGTTGTCCTATTACACTATTGATGAATTCAGTTTCCAGTTTCCCCTGCCCCAGCTCTTTTTCTTTTCCAGATGAAAAGCTGCCTCACTAAAATAATTCTCAGACTTCAACTTGTAATGAACATGATCTCCAAAGGTGTTGGTCCCAGAAAGCTTCAGCACAGCCTGGAAATAAAAAGGCCGTTGGTTCACTGCTATCATCTTATTTTTTGGCACTGTTTTTTATACAAATAGTCAGTACTATCAGAATATTCAATACTGCTTTTGAATAAAACAGATGAGAGAATCTAGGGAGATAATAGGTCACTCAAAATGGCAGAAATTCTTGGGGTATTAAGGAATGGAGGGGGAATTGATATGGAAAGTGGGATGTAAAAAAGATGAATTCCACAGTGAAAGTGCATTGTCAGAAACTCACCCCAGAGTTTGTCTAAGTCATTTGCTTTCTTCGAACCTTCCTTTACCATTTTTTTTTTGGTTGGTGGCTGTTGGCCTTCATTTATGAAGAAAACCAAAATGACATTAGTATGTTGGGGTTAAGACAGAGTATGCCCAACGGTGGCTGATCAGACCAAAAGGAGGTCGGAAGAACATTTGGAGGGAAGATGTCTCTAAATTTGCACATCTCACATTTTGTTTGAGATACTGCAATTATTTTTTGCTCACAGAACACAGAGCCTTCTTTGATATGGCCATGTCTTTTCTTTCTTTTTTTTTTTTTAGTATTTTTTTTTATTTAAAGCTTTTTATTTGTATGACATGTATATGGGTAGTTTCCCAACATTGATCTTTACAGAGTTTTCCATTACAAATTTTACCCCCAGTCCCCTCCCCTCCCCTAGATGGCAGGAAGTCCACTACATATTAATAATGTTGAAATGCTTGAGAAGTTATGCAAGAAAAATCCTATCTACAAGAAAAAAAAAAGAATCAGAGAAAGGCAACACAATGCAAGCAAATGTCACTAGAGATCATGAAAATGCTACGTTGTGGTCCATATTTCATATCCCTCTCTCTGGGTGTATATGGTTTTCTTCATTGAACAATTTAAACTGGTTTGAGACAATTCTTTGTTGCAGAGAGCCATGTCCATCAGAATTGATCATCATGTAATACTGTTGTTGCCGTGTATGATGATCTCCTGGTTCTGCTTGTTTCACTCAGCATCAGTTCATGCAAGTCCCTCCAGGCCTCTCTGAAATCATCCTGCTGGTCGTTTCTTACAGAGCAATAATATTCCATAATATTCATATACCATAATTTATTCAGCCACTCTCCAATTGATGGGCATCCCTTCAGTTTCCAGTTTCTAGCCACTACAAAAAGGGCTGCCACAAACATTCTTGCACAGGTGGGTCCCTTTCCCTCTTCTAAGATCTCTTTGGGATATAAGCCCAGTAGAAACACTGCTGGGTCAAAGGGTATGCACAGTTTGACAACTTTTTGAGCATAGCTCCAAATTGCTCTCCAGAATGGTTGGATCCGTTCACAGTTCCACCAACAATGTATTAGTGTCCCAGTTTTCCCACATCCCCTCCAACATTCATCGTTATCTTTTCCTGTCATTTTAGCCAATCTGACAGGTGTGTAGTGGTACCTCAGAGTTGTCTTAATTTGCATTTCTCTGATCAATAGTGATTTGGAGCAACTTTTCATATGACTAGAGATGGTTTTAATTTCATCATCTGAAAATTGTCTCTTCATATCCCTTGACCACTTATCTATTGAAGAGTGGCTTGAAGATATGGCCATGTCTTGCAATGGATTCCAGAGATCTTTATAAAGACTTTGATAGTGTCCTTACATAATTTCTTCTAACATCCATGTGAGGGCTTGCCTTTAATAAGTTCTCTGTGAAATAGCCATTTAGGCTAATAAACATTTGACATTCAAACAATGCAGCCAATCTGTTGACATTGTGCTTTCCCTTTACTAATAAAAGAAAGAGGAATAATAATCATCCCATTATCCATCTACTGGATTTGTTATGAAGAAAATCTATCACTATAGAGATAGAAGCTTTTGTTTTTATATCTTCAAAGAGTTCCTTGTGTATTTTATAGAATGAGAGCTTCCCGAAAACAGGCAGCCTTTCATAGCTAAACTTTGTATCTGTCTCCTCAACCCTACTCAGTATAATTATGATACATAATAATAGACATTGAATTCAATTAAAAGTAATCCTCAGTTCAGATTGAGCTCAGAAATGATCCTAGATCACCTCCACTGTTTGCTGTCATTCTCTCCCTCTAGCCTAATATCTGCCATTTGCTTAGCTGCTGTTCATATGAGCTTTCTGTCTCAAACACCAAGATTGGTTTTCTTGCAGAGTTCTCAGCTCATGTTTGCTCTTCACGCCAATGTCAATGTCACCCTGTAATTCTGATTGCTGTAGACCTCTGACCACATTAAATTCCCTCATGGATACTGTGATTCTCCGCAGATGACTATTTTCTTTTTAATGCACTCAGAGAATTATAACACTCTATAACCAGCATTTGTAAAATACTTTTCTGTGCAATTTTGTAAGAGAAGTGTTAGAACAGGTAGAAAACTAAAACTGATATAAGACCATGGCCCCTACTCCCAAGAAATTTGGTGTCTAGAACAGAGATAGGGCAACCCAGAGAGCGATAATGTACAATGCAACATACATGTCTTTGGAACTTACAAACCAAGTGATCTGAAAAATTAATTACTTGAGGGAGCATTGCATGAGTTCCTACTAAATTGTAAGGATTCTGCTAAACATAGGAGATACGAAGGCAAAAATTAAAACATAGCACATAGTTTAATGTCTGACTAAAAACAATCCCTGTTCTCAGGGAGCTTAAATTATTCTAGGGATGTGTGTGTGTGTGAAGAGAATAGAGGGGAAGAACATAAAAACAAATAAATAAAAATAATGTATATGAAGATATGTGAATGTGTTATAAAGGGGTGCTAAGACTTGGGAGCTTCAGGCTCCAATTCCCAAGACTCTCCCTAGAACTTCAGAACTTTATCTAGGA
>JAJPUD010001618.1:392977-404883 GCA_023553655.1 Myrmecobius fasciatus | reverse complement strand
TATATATATATATATATATATATATATATATATATATATATGTCCTTCTCTTTTCTCAATATTGACCCTTTTTGGAGAATCTTTTCGATTCTACCTGATCTTCTGCTCCTGAATCACTTACACTTTTTGCCAAAACCAACATCTAGAGAATTCCTACTATTCATCTCTTCCACTCCTACTCACCTACTGCTGAATGGAACTGGAGAAAGTCATGAATCTATGTTACTTTGGTACAATTCAGATTTATGTTATTTCAGCTCCTTGCAGCAATGTAATCCTATATCTCCTTAGTTGATTCTTTATCTCACTGTGACAACTATTTCAGACCTTCTCATTTCTCTTCAAGTCTTCCATGGAACCCTCTCTCCCTATTTCTCAAGACTTAGCTTCATATTTATCAAAACAAACAAACAAAAGAAACCACTGACAAAATTCCTTATCCCTTTCTCATCTAATATCCCTCCAACACCTTTCTTCATTATCTTTTCCTTTATTCTAGTCTGGTAGGGGACATCTAGGTAGTGCAATGGATAGAACACTGGGCCTAAAGTCGGGAAGACTCATTTTATGAGGTCATTTCAATCTGACCTCACATAGTTATTAGCTATATAAACTTGACTGGGCAAGTCAATCAATCCTGTTTGCCTTAGTTTCCTCAAATGAAAAAATGAGCTGGAGAAGGAAATGGCAAAACATCGCAGTATCTTTAGCAAGAAAACTCCAAAATCGGGTCATAAAGAGTCATACATGACTAAAAAATGATTAAACAAAAATGTATGATAAAGAGGTAGTCCTTCATATTGATAAAACCTATTCCTCTACATGAACTCCGGATCATATCATATCCTGTCTTCTCCAGCATTGTTCTCAATATCACTCCAACTGTCTCTGGCATGAGACTTCTGACTTTATCATCTAACTGAAATTGCTTTCTCCAAAATTACCAATGATCTCTTAATGGCCA
Source organism: Myrmecobius fasciatus (assembly GCA_023553655.1). Classification (NCBI taxonomy): domain Eukaryota; kingdom Metazoa; phylum Chordata; class Mammalia; order Dasyuromorphia; family Myrmecobiidae; genus Myrmecobius; species Myrmecobius fasciatus. The sequence goes on along the minus strand of JAJPUD010001618.1, from coordinate 403,919 downwards.
AATTGAATGGAGGCCTGAATGCATCAAACCTTAAATATTCCTCCCATTCTTTTAGAAAGATCATGGGGATTTCTTGATAAAGTATGTTATATATTGGTCTAGAATTAGGCATGTGAATAATCTGTATTGATCATGAAATCATCTACTTTTAGAGTTATAGATGGCTAAGAAACAATTTAATTCAAATGTCTTTGTTCTTAGAAGAGACAAAAAGAGTCAAGATCATACTCATAGTAGGTATGGATTGAATTCAAACCAAGGGTTTTTAACTCTAAGCAGTACTTTTTGCATTATACCATCCTCTTACAGGATGTTTATTTTCGTCTCCTTAGTTCACAGATGAAGACAATGAGATCTAGAACTTAAATAATTTGTCCAAAGTTACATTTCCAGATAGAACTAGTATGAGGTCCCTGGTCTCCCAATCCTGCATTCCTTCATATCTGCTATCTTATGAAGTAGTGTAGCAAACCACATCTGAAGAGGCCTTCTTTGTACAATGGGGTAAGAGAAAAAAAAACTATGAGATTTCATTACTTCCCAATACAAGTTGACCTATGAATTCTCATATCCTCCAGACTGACAGAAATCACCTCCCTGTTCCAGAGGGAATGAATATAAGTTAAGAAGCAAATAGCAATAAACTGCAGCATTGTATATTGTTCTAAACAAAAAGAAAACAGAAGTGAAATCATTTTATCAGTATCAACATAACATCTATTATCTACATATCATAGCTAAAAATTAATTAGCCACTGTCATATTCAAAGGCATTTGGATATTATTTTGCCAAGTCCTTTCAGATTAGTAACAAAAGTTTATTTACATGGATATTATATCTTTCCTACTTAATCTATTATCCGGTGTCATTTTAAATATTTGCCAGATAGGTAATTTAAAAGGACATGCTTTTATAAGGAAATAATATATGTTCATATGTATGTGGGTGAAAAAATATGCATACATCTATCAAAAGACATTATATACACATCTATCTATGAAAAAGACTTTATCTATATTTACATATGCATATGTGTGTGAAAATATATACACACATGTGTTTAATTTATAAACACAAATACATATATGAAAAAGACATGCATACACAAAATACATGTATGTGGAAAAGATCAACTATAAACATAAATATGTGCTTACATGCATATTTCATCATTTTTCTATATATGATCTCAGTTGATAGCCCCACAACCCTGGGAACTAGGTATTATTATTCCCATTCCACAGACAAGGAAACTGTCTCATAGTGTCAACTTCCTTACCCAGAGGTAGGAAGCCTCTGAGACAGGCTTAGTACTAAGTCTTTTGTTCCTAGTTTAAACCCCAGACCATGATTTTTCTACCCAATTAGTAAAGGAACTTTAACATGAATTTTAACTAGTAGCATCTAATGTTCTAGGGGAAAAATTATCTTGTCAATCCATCTCTTAAATGTTAAGTATTTAAGGAGTCAGAGAGACTACTGGCTATTTTAGTTTTGCCTGTGCTCTTGTGAGAAATAGAATAGGAATCCAGAAAAGTTCCAATTTACCTCATAAATAATAAAGTTAAGGACTTAAAAAATGGGCCAAATGATGCATTTCTGCAAGTCCTATCAGTTATGGGGGGAGGAATGTTTGAAAATCCCTCAGATAGAAATCCTTCAAGACTCAACTAAAGAAATGACAGGGTGAAAAAATTGGGCAAGCAAAGGTAGGTTTCTGATGGACCAAACTCTTCCTAGAAAGAATGTGTCCTGTCTTGGACACAGTACATTGGATTCTCTTCTTCCTCTTCTAAAATTGAGAAGAAGGGCAAAACAATTGATTCAAAAACATCAAGACAAACCATAAAGTCTGGACTTATGGCCTATAAAAAGACAATTGAGGAGAAATTTAATTTCAAAGTATAAAATTGTAAGTAGCCTAGTTAATGACAAACACAGTTACCATTTCTTTAGAAGATAGATAAGATAAGAAAGCAAGGAACATGTTTGCAAAGTCAAGAAAAACAAATTTGAAACAAATATCATAAAGTTTCCCATTCCTGTTTTTCTTGTAAATGAGTCCAGGAGAAAGAGAGAGAGAGAGAAAGAGAGAGAGAGAGAGAGAGAGAGAGAGAGAGAGAGAGAGAGAGAGAGAGAGAGAGAGAATGTGTGTGTGTGTTTAGAGTGGTTTTGTAGGCACAAAGATAGCAAAATTTAAACACTGGGCAATCATTCAAGAAATAAGTATCATAATGGCCTCCCCAGGAGTTTGGAGTATTAAAAGAAAATGAACCCTAATGGACTCAATTATTCCCTGAAATTTATCATTTTCATAAATCTTAAAGGAAATACAGTAGGAAGTGTTAAATCGGAATGGCTCAGACTGAGCAATGTATACACTCTAATTATGAACTTGATTCCTACTGTGGAACCAGAGTTCAAATCCATATTTTTTTTTCTTTAATGTTTGGGAAAGGTCATAAATATATTAGAAAAAGAAAAATTAATGACTGTAATCTTGCTTAAATTTTGTACAGCTGCTCTAAATAATTTTTAAGGGTTGATTTTGCAGCAGATGTCTTAAGAAAGACAGCTGGAGAATTCCAAAGGAAACATAAATGTACACACACCAAGTAATTTGTTAATACGGTGGATCTTCACTTATTTGTCATAATGCTGTCTGTGCCAAACCCCACCCTCTTTGTAAATGTTCCTTCCAAAAGGCAGAGTTAGACAAAATATTTTTGTTTTCAAAGGTCTGAAATGATATCAGAGCAAATGAATGTCGATTAAGTTAGTTGTTTTCAGTCATGAGAACCCTCTTGGTTCAAAGGTCATGGCCTTCACTTTTGTTGGAAAGGGATCAGTTCTGGGTGATATCCCAAAAGGAATGGCTTTTTGAGAAATCCAGGCTCCTCTCCCCAGTGATGAGATGTGTCAAGCTAAGCGGTTACACCATGTTGGGGGCTGTAGAATGATTGAAGGGGAAGTCTCATAGATTAGTCCCAGGGATTGAGTCTTAACTAAGGAAGGTTTTGGTACATATTTCAGAGCTGCAAAAGGATCAAGTGTTCTTTTACAGGGTGTGAGTATTAGTCAAAGCAGGAAGGAAATCAAATTTACTTCCAGGACCTGTTTGCTTCCAAGTAATTGTTAGAAAAGCTGCTCACTGAAATAACAGTTCTGAATACCAGAATGGCCTAGTGACGATCAGAAAGACTTAGCTACTACTATTCTGGACAAAGGGAAATAGTTCTAAGTGGGCATTTAATATTCTGGTGATTCTTTGGTCCAGACCTATGATTTCACTGGTGTAAAGAACTCCCATATAAGGGAAATCCTTCCTTCAATGCACATAAACTGATCTGTAATGTGAAGTCTTAGAAAGATGTCTGGGACACTGAGAGACTAAATTGCTTCTCCAGGGTCACAGAATCGGGATGTATCAGAGACAGAACCTAAACCCACATCTCTCCAATTGTGAAGTTGGCCTTCTATTCACTATTCCTGTACTCGCCACCATTCCAACTTATGGCTTCACAGTTGTTTTTTGGTTTTTTTGGGTTTTTTGTTTTTTTTTTAATACAAGGGTGTCAAACAAGCAACTCATAGCATGAATAACATGTTATGGTAACATGAATTAGATTAAAATATAATTGGGAAATATCTAACAAAATAATAAGAATACAATAAAACATTGATAACATTAATATGTAATTTTCTAAGCAAACATGCAGCCCACAGAGATTCTATTGTACGGTTAAGAAGCACTCTCATTTTTATTTTAGCTTGACATCACCAGTGTTAGATGGTATAACTTGGAGATGCGGAGTTCTTTGGCCCTGATCTAAGTTACTGTGTAACTTACTGAGTTTAGGCTAGAAGTGGTCCATGCCCTTGAGAAAAATCAGATTTGGTGAGGAGACAGCAGAGGGAAAACTAAATTATATCTGTCTAATGTGATTATAATTATTGTGTTAACCTTATGTACTCTGCATTTAGGGAAATGGGGAAAGACAGCTAGTGGTTTTAATTTTTTATCTTGAACTGTATTTTGAAAGCTTAGAGAAAGCACAGTTTGACTGATGGGTGAAGCAAGTTGGTTAGAGCACAGTTAGCAGCTGCAGTTCTCAGATAGTAGTTATGTGGAATGAGAAAAAGGATCAAATGTAGGAGATGCAATAGACAGATAGAAAGACAGACAAACAGATCGATCAATAGATAGATCAAATAAATGAGAGACAGAGAGAAATAGATGCAGAAAGACCGTGTTAAGAATTCACTATGTACCAGACACTGTATATATAAATGCACATTATACAAAATGTAGATCCTATCATCAGGGAATGATGGAAGATAACACACAAAAGGAAGCTAGTGGGAATGATTGTTTGGAAAATAGTCCAGAGTCAGGAGCAATCGGAAGAGAAGTAAACATGGCTAACTGGAGCACTTCTTCAGGAAGGAGTTTAATAATCAGAGCATGTAGCCAGAGGGGTAGAAATATTTTCAGCATGAGAAGGCTGCTAGTATAAAGGTAGAGATGTGGCAAAGGTAGAAATAGTAACGTGCAAAACAGCAAAGTCAGGAAAGAAGAAATTAGTCGATATGGCACCTGGAAATCCATGAACAAAAACCTGTACCTGTACTATTAGAAACCTCAGTAGGGTAGCTAACAGTATAAAAATGGTATCTTTAGGTAAGCAAATGGTAATGTGGAGGAAATAGGAAGTAGAGAGACTTGAAATCAGGATCTCAGGACCAGAACCCTCTTTCTCCTAGGACAAACATCCTTGGAGTGGAGAGGAAGAAAAACATTAGTTTGGCACAGATCTACCTAGAGTGAAGTAGTTGTCAGAAATGGGTAAGGACTTCCCCCTGAGAATCTGGCCCACACTGTTTCCCTTCCAGCTTGATCAGCTCTTAAATTCCAATAGAAATTGAGAATAAAATGTCATGGAATGAGGCTTGTGGGGGAGATGCTGGGAAAGGGAATCTGAGAGAATGCTTTTACTTTGGGACATTGAAGGTAGCATACTAAAATGGGGGAAGCATAGCAGTCACATTTCCTATTCTAGTCCTTCATGATGCATCCCAATCAGCAGGATGAAGGAAGGTCGCACTGATGTGATATTACCTGTCATAAATCCCTAGTATTTTCCACTCTTGTGATGACTCTAGCCCAGTGTCTAAAGCAATTCAAGTTTATTTCCCATGAGTATTATTCTTGGGTTTGCCTTTATTCTTTCCCTACCCTGCAACCTATGGAGAGAAAGATATTTATTCATATTGGACTACAATTGTTGCTGTATTATTTACAATAGATCATTAATAATAGTTAATCCTTCCTACCAGGAATTGTTGCTATTATCTCCCTAAAATGTTTAGCATTATGTAATAGCTATATCTCCCTAGATGAAATTGGTTGATTACTGGTTAATTACTGATTACTAGTATATATATATATATATAATGTATATAATATATATATGTGTATACTAATTACTAGTATAACTGTGATGACAGGATTTGGTAACAAAAGGAGAGGCCAGACAAGAAATGATAAGGAGCAGAAATCCAGTAAAATAAGAGAGCCTTGACAGACAGGAGAACACAGGCCACAGTGTTAGCTAATACAATGAATAAAAGGAAAGTGTCACAGAGCTATGCAAGGTAACAAAGGGTATCGATAACAGAATATTTCTAAAGATACAAATGAAAGCACCAGCATTCTTTCAGACATCCAAATTTCTATCCTAATCACAATCATCAACTCCTTCCTCATTTATCCTGCATATTCAAATTTTTGCAATATGGATCCATTTCTGCCTATACAACATTTCTCATATTTGATTCCTTTCTATTAATATATCTACATTTCCAAAATGAATGAAAGCTGATATTCCCTCATCTATATTACTATGATGGCCTCCTAATTGGTCTCCCTATCTCGTTTCTACAATCCATATTCCATCCAACTGCCTAAGTGATGTTCCTTAAGAGCCAACTATGATTACATAATATACTCCAGTGATTCTCTTTTGCTACTAGGATCAATTATAAATTCCTCTCTTTAGATTTGAAGTAATCCAAAATCTGATTCTATCTTTCCCAATCCAGTTAAATCAACAAGTCAATAAACATTTATTAAAGGCCCACCATTGGCAGGTACTATGTTAAGTGTTGAGGATAGAAAAGGGGAAAAAATTCAATCTCTTTTCTCAAAGAGTTCACAATCTAAAATCAAGGAAAGAAATATGCTAATGAGTACATATAAACAAGAAATATATACAGGGTTATGAGACCAACAAAATGAAAGCTAAACACTTTTTCTGATTCTGTCTCTGAAATATCTTTAAATTACGTATAAGGAACAAAGTAATTTAATTTGTTTCTGTGACTCAATACCCAAAATACTAAGGAGATAACAATATTATGAACTAAGAGGAGCAAAAGTTAATCTCTAATCCCCAAAATGCTCACTCAGAATCTTCTCCTCTACTGACCTTTATGCTCTAGCCAACCCACAGTCCTGCAACAACAATCAACCCTGCTTCCCACTTCCTGTGACATTCAAAATCCAAAAAACCAGAAGCTTTCTCTGGCTTGGACAGCTATTTAGCCTCTAAAAAGGAGATTGGCCTTCAGTTATCTCTAATCCTGTTTCTTCAGAAGTTACTTGAGACAGAAACCAAGGCTCATGAAAATAGAATCATCTAACTTGGAAGAATGTTGAGGCAACTTTGATACCTAGGGTCCTGGGAAACCAACAAAAAGAAACTACTCATAATGTAAGCAATTGGGGAATATAAGGAAAAGAGACTAAAATTACCAAAGATTTTAGGAGAAAGGCAATTCAGTTAAAATCTTGAGCAAAACATACAAAGCATTAAGAAAGATACTAATAATGGAAAGTTGATATGTTAAATGAGTCTAGATGGCTAAGAATAAATGTTTAGTGGTAACTGGAAATAAACTGACTCAATAAGGCAGAAGACAGTTCATCCTCAAGAGATTATGGAATTGGAGCAAGATGTTCTTGAATGGTTTAAAAGAGAATGAGAATTGTGAAAGAAGTATGTTTGGAATAGAGAAACTTGAATCCTCAATGGCAAACCTTACCAAAAGCAATAAAAGAGAGTACAACTAATTTGTAATAATAATAATTATAATAATAAAAACAGAGAGAAAGGAAAATTATGGAAGAAGTTGAAAGTGAAAATATCAAAAGAAAACATCATCTCTATACAAGCAAAAGACAGGATGCATAGAGACAACTTAAGCATTATCATTCTCCCTGAAGAACATGACAAGTAAAAAAATCTGCACATTCTAAGGCAAAAAAATAATATAAGAAAACGTTCAGAAGTTCTGAAGACAGAAAACAAAATGCCCAAATGAAAAACTCTACAGATTAACTCCAGGAAAAAAATCAAACTATATGGTAAGTCACAAGGCTTATATTAATTAGACAAAAATTTCAATAGAAAACAATAAATTCTACAAATGTCCAAAAAGACCTTCTTGTATAAAGGAAAGGAAATTAGAATAACACAAGACTATTCATCATATATAAGAAATTGAAGAAAGAAAAAGTATGAATTTCAAAGAACAAAGGAACTCAAGATGCCATTCAAGGAGACATATACTGTAAATCCACAGACAGTGAAAATGCAAGAAAAGCAAAGAAATATATCAAGGCAAAAGAAATACATGATGAAATAAATTACATAAGAAGCAAAGGAGATTTTTTAAAAGACACACATATAGTGTTAACAACAACCTAAGTAATAATAACAAAATGACAACAGAGAAGCCATTAAGATATTTCTAAGAGTACATAAAAAGACAAGAGTGAAAAAGGAAGTCAAAATAATGATAGAGCAAGTCACTGTGAAGAAAAGACCTGAAACATCATGAACTAAGCTTTACAATATTCTGTCTACAAGAGAGACAGAAGGAAAATAATTCATATATTTTCTCAGGAAGAACAGACACTATAAAAGAATGTAAAAAAATAATAGAAGAGATTAAACTGGAGGACAAAAGGGGGAGTGAGAATTTTTTGGTGATAGGAGAAAGGCCTATTAAAGAGTTTCTGTGGAGAAAGAACAACATTTAATAAGTGAAGAAAGGAATGTATAATGAGCATAATTTTGTAATTGACTCAAAAGATTTCATAGCATTTTAAATAGGAAAAATATATCACTGGAGAGAGTGAAAAGGTATTGATAAACTATAAAAATTCTTACCATGAGACCTGCAGGAATTGACATTTCTAAGAGAAAGTCACAACAATATAGAAGACCAGAGACAAAAATACAATAAAGACCTAATTCTAATAATTTTAATGTGAATGGATTAAAGTTCTAATAAAAAAGAAAAAATGACAGATGAGAAAAAGCATGATCTTTTGCTTAAAAAAACAAAAAAATTGCTTGAAAAAAACTAAAAATAAAAACACAGAGAAAATAAAAATGACTACTTCAAATAAAATTTACCACGTATCCAATGAATTCAAAAAAGCAAGACTTGCTCATCATGGTATCAGAAAAAGCAAAAACAAAAACTGATAACAGTAAAGAGAAGAAAAAAGAAATTATATACTGCTCAAAAGAATATAGGCAATTAATCAATCTCAGTATTAAACATTTTAAAAATTTTTTATTAAAGCTTTTTATTTGCAAAACAGATGCATGGGTAATTTTTCATCACTGACCCTTGCAAAGTTTCTGTTACAAATTTTTCCTTTCTTTCCCTCACCCACTTCCCTAGATGGCAGGAAGTCTAATACATGTTAATTATGTTAAAATACTTGACACATCTAATATGTGTATACATATTTATAGTTATCTTGCTGTACAAGAAAAATCGGATCTACAAGAAAAAAAAATCTGAGAAGTGAAACATAATGCAAGCAAACATCAATAGAGAGTGTGAAAATGCTATGTTGTGGTCCAGACTCTGATCCCACAGGCCTTTCCCTGGGTGTATATGGCTTTCTTCATCACTGAATAACTGGAACTGGTTTGAATCATCTCATTGTTGAAAAGAGTCATGTCCATAAGAATTGATCATCATATAGTCTTGTAGTTGAAATGTATATATATATATATATATATTGGTCTCCTGGTTCTGCTCAATTCACTTAGCCTCAGTTCATGCAAGTTTCTCCAGGCCTCTCTGAAATCATCCTGTTGGTCGTTTCTTACAGAACAATAATATTCCATGACATTCATATACCATAGTTTATTCAGCCATTCTCCAATTGATGGGCATACATTCATTTCCCAGTTTTTAGCCACTACAAAAGGACTGCCACAAACATTTTTGCACATGTGGGTCCTTTTCCTTACTTTAAGATCTTTTTGGGATATAGGCCCAATAGAAATACTGCTAGATCAAAAGGTATGCACGGTTTGATAACTTTTTGAGCATACATCCAAATTGCTTTCCAGAATAGTTGGATCCATTCATAATTCCACCAACAATGTATCAGTGTCCCAGTTTTCCCACATCCCCTCCAACATGAATCATTATCTTTTCCTGTCATCTTAGCCAATCTGACAGGTACGTAGTTGTATCTCAGAGTTGCCTTAATTTGCATTTCTCTGATGAATAGTGATTTGGAACACTTTTTTATATGACTAGAAATAATTTTAATTTCATCATCTGAAAATTGTCTGTTCATATCCTTTGACCATTTATCAATTGGAGAGTGGCTTGAATTCTAATAAATATGACACAATTCTCTATATATTTTAGAAATGAGACCTTTAGAGAGAGGCGGAGCCAAGATGGCGGAGTGAAAAGGTGACTTTCTGCCTCTCCTCCGATATTCTCTCAAATCAACAATAAAATAAGCCTCTGAACTGATCTTCAAGTCAACGAACTCAGAAATATTTGGGCACAGCTCTCTGGATAACTTCATATCAGGTTAGTCGGACTCGGACAGAGAGATAAATAGATGACCCCTGTGCAGGCCGGAAGTGGGTGTGGGACTCAGCTAAGCTCATCCTGGAAGAAATTCCAAACTCCAAACTCCAAATTCCAAACACCTGGAGTTTATCTGAGGCACTCGGGACACTCTGCCCTGATTGGGGGCAGGTGTTCTGGCAGACTTGCCTTGTTTAAGGAGTAATTCGGACTTAGTCCTAGCCCCCACCGGCCCAGCACTTTAAGTCAACTCGACGAAGTGCCCCAGGGCAAAGCTTTTTGCAGCCAACTTTTTTTTCCCTACCTTAAAGAGATATCCATGCTGTCTAAAAAAAAATATGATGAAGAAGCAAAAGAGAGCTCTCACCATAGACAGCTTTTATCAAGGCAAAGAAACGACCCCAGAGCCAGAGGTTCCTTTAGACAAAAATCCAGAGAACATCAGCCAGGACCATCACTGGTCCCCTTTTCAAAAGGCCTTTCTGGAAGACTACATAAAGAACCTCAAAAGAGAGCTGCAGGATAAATGGGAAAATAAACTGAAATCAGTGCAAGAAGGATACAGTATCTTGCAAGAAGGCTATGATGCCCTGCAAAAGAGATATGAAAAAGACAACAATTTATTAAAAAAATAAAATTAGTGAAGTGGAAAAAGAGTGCAATGAACAAAAAAGTTCAATTGGCCAGTTACATAAGGAGCTTAAAAAGGTAACTGAAGAAAACAACACTTTAAAAATAAGAATTGAAAAATGCAAGTGAATGACTCACTAAGACTTGAAGAATCAGTCAAACAAAAACAAAAAAAATGAAAAATTAGAAGAAAATATGAAATATCTCCTAGGAAAAACAACTGACTTGGAAAATAGATCTAGGAGAGGCAATCTAAGGATTATTGGACTTCCTGAAAGCCATGATGAAAAAAAGAATCTAAACACTATCTTCCAGGAAATCCTGAAAGAAAACTGCCCTGAGATTGTAGAATCAAAGGGCAAAATCACCATTGAAAGAATTCACCGATCACCT
>JAJPUD010001618.1:369107-387977 GCA_023553655.1 Myrmecobius fasciatus | reverse complement strand
TTTTTTTTTCTTGTAGATAGGATTTTTCTTGCATAACTTCTCAAGCATTTCAACATTATTAGCATGTAATGGACTTCCTGCCATCTAGGGGAGGGGAGGGGACTGGGGGTAAAATTTGTAATGGAAAGCTTTGTAAAGATCAATGTTGGGGAAGTACCCATACATATGTTATACAAATAAAAAGCTTTAATAAAAAAAAAAGAAATGAGACCTTTATCAGAACCCTTAAATGTAAAGATGATTTCCCAATTTATTGCTTCCCTCCTAATCTTATCTGCAGAAGTTTGGTTTGTAGAAAAAAATTTAACTTAATATAATCAAAATTATCTATCTGTTGTTCAAGTAAGAGTTCCAGGTCTTCTTTGATCACAAATTCCTTCTTTCTCCAGTGGTCTGAGAGGTAAACTATACTATCTTACTTTAATTTGCTTATAATATCTCTCTTTATGTCTAAATCATGAACCCAGTTAGATCTTATCTTGGTTATGTGGTGTTAGGTGTGGTACAAGCCCTAGTTTCTTCCACACCAGTTTACAATTTTCCCAGCAATTTTTGATTGAATAGTGAGTGCTTATCCCAAAAGCTGGGGTCTTTGGGTTTATCGGACACTAAATTGCTATAGCTATTGCCTACATTTTCCTGTGATCCTATCCTATTCCACTGATCAACTACTCTATTTCTTTGCCAGTACCCAATGGCTTTCATAACCGCTGCTTTATAATATAGTTTTATAATATAGTTTTAGATCTGGTAAAGCAAAGCCACCTTCATCAGCATTATTTTTCATTAATTCCCTTGAAATTCTTGACTTTTTGTTCTTCCAGATGAATTTTACTACTATTTTTTCTAGATGTATAAAATAATTACTTGGGAGTTTGATTGGTATGGCACTAAACAAGTAAATTAGTATGGGTACTATTATCAGTTTTTATTATATTCGCTCAGCCTACCCATGAGCACTTGATGTTTTTTCCAATGATTAGGTCTGACTTTATTTGTGTGGAAAGTGTTTTGCAGTTTAGTTTGTATAGTTCCTGACTTTTCATTGGCAGATAGATTCCCAAATATTTTATACTATCAACAGTTATTTTGAATGCAACTTCTTTTTGTATCTCTTGCTGCTGAACTTTATTGGTAATATATAAAAATGCTGATGATTTATGTGGATTTATTTTGTATCCTGCAACTTTGCAGAATTGTAAATTGTTTCTAGTAGTTTTTTAGTTGAGACTCTATGGTTTTCTAAGTATACCAACATATCATCTTCAAAGAGTGATAATTTGGTTCCCTCATTACCTACTCTAATTCCTTTAATCTCTTTTTGTAATCTTACTGCCAAAGCTAACATTTCTAATAGAATATTGTATACAATATTCTATAGTAATGGTGACAGTGAACAGCCTTGTTTCACCCCTGATCTTATTGGGAATGGTTCTAATTTGTCTCCAATATATATGATGCTTGTGATGGTTTTAAGGAGAAAAGCTCATTTATTCCTATACTTTCTAGTATTTTTTAATAGGAATGGGTGTTGGATTTTATCAAATGCTTTTTTGCATCTATTGAGATAATCATATGGTTTTTGTTAGTTTGGCTATGAATATAATTGATTATGCTGATAGTTTTCCTAATAGTGAACCAGCCCTGCATTCCTGTTATAAGTCCTACTTGAATATAGTGTATTATCCTGGGGATGACTTTCTGTAATCTCTGTAATGTCTTATTTAATAAATGTACATTATTCATTAGCGAAATTGGTCTATAGTGCTCTTTCTCTGTTTTCACCCTACCTGGTTTAGCTATCAGCACCATATCTGTATTATAGAAGGAATTTGGTAGTACAGCTTCTTTTCCTATTTTTTGAAATAGTTTATATTTGGAATTTTTTTTGTTTGAATGTTTGGTAGAATTCACATGTAAATCCATCTGGCCCTGAAGATTTTTTCTTTGGGAATTGATTAATAGCTTGTTCTATTTCTTTTTCTAAAATGGGACTATTTAAATAATTTATTTCCACTTCTGTTAATCTGGGCAATCTATATTTTTGTAGATATTCCTCCATTTCATTTAGATTATCAAATTTATTGGCATAAAGTTGGGCAAAGTAACTCTAATTATTGCTGTAATTTCCTCTTCTTTGTTGGAAGGTTCTCCCTTTTTATTTTTGAGACTAACAATTTGGTTTTCCTCTTTCCTTTTTCTAATTAAATTAAGTAAAGGCTTATTTATTTTGTTGGTTTTTTCATAAAACCAACTTTTAGTCTGATTTATTAATTCAATAGTTTTCTTATTTTCAATTTTATTAATCTCACCTTTTATTTTTCAGAATGTCCAGTTTGGTAGTTAATTGAGGATTTTTAATTTGTTCTTTTTCTAGCCTTTTTTATTGTAAGCCCAAATCATTGATCTTCTCTTTCTCTATTTTATGCAAGCAAGCCTCTAGAGATATAAAATTACTCTTTATAACGGCTTTGGCTATATCCCACAAATTTTAGTATGTTCTTTCACTATTGTCATTCTCCTGGGTGAAATTATTGATTTTGTGTATGATTTGCTCTTTCTCCCATTCATTCTTTAGTATTAGATTATTTAATTCCCAATTAACATTTGGTTCAGTTTCTCCTGGCCTTATATTGCATGTGATTTTTATTGCATCATGGTCTGAAAAATGCATTTACTATTTTTGCCTTTCTGCATTTGATTTTGAGGTTTTAATACCTTAACACATGCTCAATTTTTGTATATGTTCCATGGACTGCTGAGAAAAAAGTAAACTCCCTTCTGTCTCCATTCAATTTTCTCCAGATCTATCATACCTAAATTTTCTAACATTTTGTTTACCTCCCTAACTTCTTTCTTATTTATTTTGTGGTTTGATTTATCTAATTTAGAGAGAGCAAGGTTGAGATCCCCCACTAGTATAGTTTTGCTGTCTATTTCTTCTTGCATCTCTCTTAATTTTTCCATTAGGGATTTGGATGCTATACCACTTGGTGCATATATGTTTAGTATTGACATTGCTTCATTATCTATGATACCCTTTAGTAAAATTTAGTTTCCTTCCTTACCTCTTTTTATTAGATCTATCATTGCTTTTACTTGATCTGAGATCAGGATTGCCACCCCTGCTTTTTTTTTTTTTTGTTCACCTGAAGCATAATGGATTCTGCTCCAGCCCTTTATCTGCACTCTTTATGTATCTCTATGCTTTAGAGTGTTTCTTGTAAACAACATATTGTTAGATTTTGGCTTTTAATCCAGTCTGCTATTCACTTCCATTTTATGGGAGAGTTCATCCCATTCACATTCACAGTTAAAATAATTAATTCTGATACACGGCAACAACAGTACTATATGACGATTAATTCTGATGGACATGGCTCTCTTCAACAATGAAATATTTCAAACCACCTCCAATTGTTCACTGAAGAAAGCCATATACACCCAGAGAGAGGGATGCGAAATGTGGACCACAACATAACATTCTCATACTCCTTGATTGATGTTTGCTTACATTGTGTTTCCTTTATCTGATATATCGTTTGTGTAGATAAGATTTTTCTTGCACAACAATGATAAGTTTGGAAATATGTATACATATATTCGATTTGCCAATATTTTAACATAATTAACATGTAGTGGATATCCTGCCATCTAGGGGAGGGGTGGGGAGTTGGGGGAAAAAATTTGTAATGGAAAGCTATGTAAGGGTTATTGTTGAAGAATTACCCACCCACACATATGTTATGCAAATAAAATAAAATTTTTAAAAAAAGAAAGAAATTAGAGAAGGAAAAAAAAATAATCAATTCTGTATTTCCTGATACCTTATTTACCCAACGTTAGGTTTTTCTCTTTCTTTTCCCCTTTCTCCCTTCCCTCCTCTCCTGTATTTTGCTTTTGATGATTACCTCCCTCAAACAGTCCTCCCTCCTTTAGAGCCCCTCCGCTTTTTTTACACCTTCCCCTAATTCTTCTATTTTCTCTTCTATTAGTCTTTCCCTTTCTTTTCCTCCTTTCCCTCCCACTTCCCTATAATGAGGGACAAGTTTTTCTGTGAAACCAAATGTGTCTGATATACTCTTTCAAAGCCCAATCTGATGAGAGTAAGATTCACACAAGGCTCATCCCCCTCCCTTCTGTCCCTCATTTATATTATGTTTTCTTTGCCTCTTCATGATATTTTACCTTATTTTTACTTCCTTTTTTACCTTATTTTAACTCCTTTTCCCTCTTTTTCCAGTATGATACTCTGTCTATCTCTAGTTTCTTTTTCATATTATCAAAGTAAAATCAGATTATACCCCCATTATTTAAGTATACCCATGTAGAAATATAGTTTTCAAGAATTCTTTCCTTTTTACCTTTTTTATGCTTCTCTTCAGTTCTGTGTTTGGAGGTGAAATTTTTTGTTCAGATCTGGACTTTTCATTAGAAATAGGTGAAATTTACCTATATCATTAAATATCCATCTTCTTCCCTGGAAAATAATGCTCATACTAGCTGTATAGCTTATTCTTGGCTGTAATCAAAGTTCCTTTGACTTTCAGAATATCTGGTTCCAGGTCCTTTGATCCTTTAATGTGGAAGCTGACAGATCCTGGGTGATTCTTTTTTTTATTAAAAGCTTTTTATTTACAGAACATATGAGTGATTTTTCTACATTGCCCTTTGCAAAAACTTTTTTTTGTTCCAAGCTTTTCCCCTCTTTCCCCCTACCCCCCCACCCCTAGATGACAAGTAATCTAATACATGCTAAATATGTTAAATTATATGACAAATCCAATATATGTATACATATATCTACAGTTATCTTACTGCACAAGAAACATCAGATCTAAAAGGAGAGGAAAAAAAACACAACCTAAGAAGGAAAACAAAATGCAGAAAGCATTAAAATGCTGTGTTGTGGTCCATACTCAGTTCCCTCAGGCCTCTCTCTGGAGGTATATGACTATCTTCATTGCTGAACAATAGGAACTGGTTTGAAACACATCATTGTTGAAGAGAACCATGTCCATCAGAATTGATAATCATATAGTCTTGTTTTTGTATAATTTGTATAATTTTGTATAATTTTCTCCTGGTTATGCTGATTTCACTCAGCATCAGTTCATGCAAGTCTCTCCAGGACTCTCTGAAATCATCCTGCTGGTAGTTTCTTATAGAACAATAATATTCCATAACATTCATATACCATAATTTATTCAGCCATTCTCCAATTGATGGTCATCCTTTCAATTTCCAGTTTTTTGCTACTACAAAAAGGGCTGCCACAAACATTTTTGCACATGTGGGTCCCTTTCCCTCCTTTAAGATCTCTTTGGGATATAGGCCCAGTAGAAACACTGCTGGGTCAAATGGTAGGCACATTTTGATAACTTTTTGAACATAGTTCCAGATTGCTCTCCAGAATGGTTGGATCCGTTCCACATTTTCCACCAACATTTTATCAGTGTCCCAGTTTTCCCACATCCCCTCCAACATTCGACATTATCTTTTCCTGTCATCTTAGCCAATCTGACAGGGGTGTAGTGGTATATCAGAGTTGTCTTAATTTGCATTTCTCTGATCAATAGTGATTTGGAGCACCTTTCATGTGACTAAAAATAGTTTCAATTTCTTCATCTGAAAATTGTCTGTTCATATCTTTTGACCATTTATCAATTGGAGAATGGCTTGAATTCTTATATATTTAAGTCAATTCTCTATATATTTTAGAAATTAGGCCTTTATCAGAATCTTTTAATGTAAAAATGTTTTCCCAGTTTATTGCTTCCCTTCTAATCTTGTCTGGATTTATTTTGTTTGTACAAAAACTTTTTAACTTGATATAGTGAAAATTATCTATTTTGTGATTAATGATGATCTCTAGTTTTTCTTTGGTCATAAATTCCTTCCTGCTCCACAGGTCTGAGAGGTAAACCATTCTACATTGTTCTAACTGGGTGATTCTAATAACAGTTCCTTGGCATTTGAATTGTTTCTTTCTATGTGCTTGTAATATCTTTCCCTTGGTGTGATACTCCTGAAATTTAGCCACAATATTCCTTGGGGATTTAATTTTGGGGTCTCTTTCCGGAGGTTATCAGTGAATTCCTTCAATGGTGATTTTGCCTTCTGGTTCTAAAACATCAGGGCAGTTTTCTTTCATGAATTCCTGGAATATAGTGTCTAGGTTTTTTTGTTTTGTTTTGTTTTGTTTTGTTTTGTTTTGTTTTTGTTTTGTTTTTTTGTTTTTTTTTTATCATGGCTTTCAGGAAATCCAATAATCTTTAGATTGTCTTTCCTAGATCTATTTTCCAGGTCAGTTGTTTTTCCTAGGAGATATTTCATATTTTCTTCTATTTTTTTCATTTTTTTTGTTTTTGTTTGACTGATTCTTGAAGTCTTATTGAGTCATTCAATTCCATTTGCTCAATTCTAATTTTTAATGTATTATTTCCTTCAGTTACCTTTCTTAGGGCCTTTTGTAATTGGTCATTTGAACTTTTTTGTTCATTGAAGTCTTTTTCCATTTCATCAATTTTGTTTTTTAGTGAATTGGTGTCTTTTTCATAACTCTTTTGGAGGGCATTATATTTTTCTTGCAATGATCTCAATTCATTTCCCCATTTTTCTTCTAGCTCTCTTTTGAGATTCTTTAAGCAATCTTCCAGGAAAGCTTTGTGAAATGGGATCCAGCTCATGTTTCCCTTTTTGGCTTCCTCTGGAGTTGCTTTACCTTTAGGAACTTCAGAATCTGAGGTCTGCCCTTCTCTCTCTCCATAAAAGCTGTCTATGGTGAAAGTTCTTTTTTGTTTTTTTTAAAAACCTGGAGGTCTGTTTAAAGTAGAGGATTGACAATTGCTTTAATTTGCCCTGGGGGTGCTGGGCTCTTTGGACTAGGACCACTGTTTGCAGTGGTTTACAATCTACCTTTTACAAAAGGCAGATCTGCCAAAGCACCTGCATGAAAGCAGGGCAGAGTATCCCAAGGGCCTTGTAGAACCTTCTCAGGTGCTTAGAATCTGGCACATTGAGTCCCTCCCGGCTTTCTGCCCTCTCCCAGAGCTGCCATCTGAGCTAGGCAAACTGCCCAACCCCCTGCCTGTCTGAAACAGACCTGCTCTAAAACTCTTCCAAGGTAACTTCTTCTGGGAACATGTTTTAGTCCAAATATTTGGGGGTGCTTTGACTCCAGAACCAGTTTAGAGGCTTAATCTGCTGTTGGTTTGAGAGAAGGTCAGAGGAGGTCATGGAGAGTCGTGTCTTTACTCCACTACCTTGACTCGCCATCCCCCCAATATTAAAATTAAATAATCCAAATGAATTAACATTTAAATTCAATGGAATAATTAAACTATGTAATATATCATCAAGAGAAATATAATAATGGCAGGAGATTTAAATGTGCTTTTGAGTTTTAGATTAGCATAAATATAACCAAACAAAAATATATTGAATTGAACAAATTGCTGCAGAAACTAGACTTCAAAAACCTTATGGTATCTTATAAATGGAACTGATGAAGAATGAACATATTTTTCAGCATTTTAATGCATTTTTTAAATGAAGAAATATTTTAAAATAGAGTATAAACAGATAAACTGGAAATGAAAAACAATGCTAAATGATATACAAAACTAAAAGTTAATATTTGGAAAGAACAATAAAATTAATAAACCTTTAGTTAGTCTGATTTTTTTAAAGGGCAGAAAAGGAAATCAACAAAATAGCAATGGACAGTATAAAATTGCAACAAAACTAAAGAAATATGAAAGATTTATCAAAGTGTATTATATATAAATGTACAGTAACAAAATTGAGAGCTAAAAAGGGATAATCATTGAAATTACTGAATATTTAAGCTTGTAAAAGACCAATTAGAAACAATTTTAAATTCAATCTCAAAAAAATAGAACAACTTGTAGGTAACCTACCCCAAAAAAATAATTTCCTGTTTTACCGATGAATTCTATAAAACTTATAAAAAATGTTTAATACCAACATTAAACATTCCAGACATGAATAAGAACAGGCTATACAAAGATATTATATCAGGATAGTGGAATGTTGAATTCAAGAAGCAGTTAATTAACTACTTTGATTCAACAGTAAAGTTCATATTCTAGAAAGAAAGTTGGGGGACCAATTCCATAAGGAGGTTATATTTTATTCTAGATAAAATGAAGGAAAAAAATGAAGATCTTCTTAAATCAAAGAAGTAATATGTATGACTTGTGTATTAGGAATATTAGTTAGATAGCTACTTGGCAGATTAATTGAAGCAAGAATATGCTAAATCAGGGATACCGATTCCAATTCCATTGTAATATTCAGAGGAGAGTACCTGCACTAGGGTACTGGTCACATGAGTTGCCTGATTGATATTGAATAGAAAAGGCCAGATGGGGATGATGAAGGAGTATTATAAATTAAGAATGACTCTGGGATAGTGATTTGGGGGTATCTGGAAGAATAGTGGTACACTTAAAATTCAATTCAATGCAACAAGTTTGAATAGATATTCATGGTGTAAAACATTATCTAGGTACTCTCAGCAACAAAATATAATACAATCATATTTGCCACTAGAAGAGAACTTTTTGACTTACTTCACCAAAGACATCTTTGAAAATCTGAACCAAAGACTTACCTAGAAATTGCTGTGCCTGGACAAACACCACAAATTATGCCCAGAATAGGCTTTGCTGAGTTGGTTGGGAGAAGAGGAAGAAACAGCATTGGTAAGAGGAAATTAAGTCTGACATCTGGCATTTTCCATTTTTAACTAATTATTATCTCCAGTATTGAATATAAAATCCTGCTTCACTTGTAAATCCCTTTATAGCCTGAAGACTTCTTAACTCTACCATTATATTTTATTCTTCATGCACTATAGAATCCCACAGCACTGGCCTTCTTGAGATCATATACATAATATTCCATACTGCCTGTCCCCCATGTCTGAAATGCTTTTATACTTTCTCTTCATCTGCTGCCTTTTCCAGCTACTTCATGATTCAGCCTAAATGTTATCTTCTGCAGAGAAGCTTTCCCTATTCTAACTTTCCCTGTTTCTCTACTGCTAATGCTTCCTGTATATATATATACACAAATATGGAAAACAATATCCAAAACGGACAAATACACACACACATACACACATGCGCAAAACCCTTCCATTTGCAATATATTTATATAGTTATATTTTATTTTTCATATTTTGGATAGATATATGTGAAGGGAGGAGAAGGAGGGGGAGAAGAGGAGGGAGGAGAGAGGGAGAGAGAGACAGAGAGACAGAGACAGAGAGAGAGAGAGAGAGAGAGAGAGAGAGAGAGAGAGAGAGAAGGAAAAAGAGAGAGAGAGAAGGAGGGGGGAGAAAGAGAGAGAGAGATATCTTGTTTGCCTATGATGTAGATGCTATCTTCCCCCATTAGAATATATGCTATTTGAGGGCAGTAACCAGGTTTTTACTGTTCTTTGTATCCCCATTGTTTTTCTTTTCTTTCTTTTTTTATTAAAGCTTTTTATTTGTATAACATATGTATGGGTAGTTCCTCAGCATTGATCTTTACAAAGCTTTCCGTTACAAATTTTACCCTCAGTCCCTTCCCCTCCCCTAGATGGCAGGAAGTCTACTACATGTTAATAATGTTGAAATACTTGACAAGTTGTACAAGAAAAATCCTATCTACAAGAAAAAAAAGAAAATCAGATAAAGGAAACACAATGTAAGCAAACATAATAGAGTGCATGAAAATGTTATGTTGTGGTCCATATTTCATATCCCTCTCTCTGGGTGTATATGGTTTTATTCACTGAACAATTGGAACTGGTTTGAGACAATTCTTTTTTGCAGAGAGCCGTGTCCATCAGAATTGATCATCATGTAATATTGTGGTTGCTGTGTATAATGATCTCCTGGTTCTGCTCATCTCACTCAGCATCAGTTCATGTAAGTCCCTCCAGGCCTCTCTGAAATCGTCCCGCTGGTCGTTTCTTACAGAGCAATAATATTCCATAACATTCATATACCATAATTTATTCAGTCACTCTCCAATTGATGGGCAACCATTCAGTTTCCAGTTTCTAGCCACTACAAAAAGGGCTGCCACAAACATTCTTGCACATGTGGGTCCCTTTCCCTCCTCTAAGATCTCTTTGGGATATAGGCCCAATAGAAACACCTGCTGGGTCAAAGGGTATGCACAGTTTGACAACTTTTTGAGCATAGCTCCAAATTGCTCTCCAGAATGGTTGGATCCGTTCACAGTTCCGCCAACAATGTATTAGTGTCCCAGCTTTCCCACATCCCCTCCAGTATCTATCGTTATCTTTTCCTGTCATTTTAGCAAATCTGACAGGTGTGTAGTGGTATCTCAGAGTTGTCTTCATTTGCATTTCTCTGATCAATAGTGATTTGGAGCACCTTTTCTTATGACTAGAGATGGTTTTAATTTCATCATCTGAAAATTGTCTGTCCATATCCCTTGACCACTTATCTATTGAAGAATGGCTTGAATTCTTATATATATATATATGAGACAATTCTCTGTATATTTTAGAAATGAGGCCTTTATCAGAACCATTAAATGTAAAGATGATTTCCCAATTTGATGCTTCCCTCCTAATCTTGTCTGCATTAGTTTTATCTGTACAGAAACTTTTTAACTTAATGTAATCAAAATTATCTATCTGGTGTTGAATTAGGAGTTCCAGATCTTCTTTGGACATAAATTTATTCCATCTCCACAGGTCTGAAAGGTAAACAATACTATGTTTCTCTAATTTGCTTACAATATCACTCTTTATATCTAGATCTTGAACCCATTTAGATCTTATCTTGGTATGTGGTGTTAGGTGTGGGTCAAGCCCTAATTTCTTCCACACTAGTTTCCAATTTTCCCAGCAGTTTTTGCCAAATAGTGAGTACTTATCCCAAAAGCTGGGGTCTTTATCCCCATTGTTTTTCACATATCATGGCATATACTTTAAAAAGTGTTTACTGGCTGACCAGAACAACTCTAGACACCAAGATTTAGTTATGGTTCTGATCTGCAGCTGCCTTCCATCTTTATGTAGGCATAAAATTCAGCAATAGCTTATCCACCCCCAATTCCCACACATTCAGGAAGCAACCTTTCCAAAGGACTAGCTGCATTAGAATTATAAACATCTGCTTCCCCTAAGGGAGGAGACATATGGTTAGTATTTGGGGGAGGAGGAATGTAATCTTCTTTAAATTCTTGTCACTGAAAAATAGCTGTACTGTTGCTGACAAAACTAGGAATATTCAGGTCATCACTCTGAAGAATAGACTTCCATGGCTATGTATTGAAACAGTCTTTTCTGTAAATGGAATTGGTTATAGCCAGTAGCTGTTTGCAATAAAACTTACATAAAGATTTTTCGTCATGGAGCTGAACATCACTGCAGTGATACTAAGCACAGGATGATCCCCAAGTTATTATAATCAGTCTTGGCTGAGGCTCCCTCTCCTGAGCAGGCATTAACAGCATAGATTTTAATATAAATTCAGTTGTGTTATTTGCCACTCCATGATTTTACAAACTATTATAAACATTTAACAAGTTAAAGATAAACTTTCAAAAATGTCACTGAAAATGTGTTGGTTTGGGGACATTGTTTTGTTTTATTGTCATCCTTCCCTCCCTCACTTTTCCCCTTCCCCTTTCCTTCCTTCCTCTTTTCTCTGTCCACAGAAAGTATCCTATCCTTACCTACAGATGCTCTTTTTGAAGGGGATTACTGAACCCTCATAAAATATCTTGTGATTTACTGACTAGATTTCTTTCTTAAGAACCAAGTCTTAAACCCAAATTTTTCTGACTCTCATTAATTGGCCAATAGGCCCCAGGCCAAGACTAGATTTATTTATTTATTTATTTACATTTTTTTTTTTTTTTGCCAAGATGAGAGGAGATTCTTTGCTTCCATTGCTACCTAGCCTTAACACTGAGTGGGTATGGTCTCAATCAAACTAAGGTCTGTTTGAAGACCTTAGCTTAAAAAGGCCAAGGTCTCCATTGCGTCCTCTTAATGTGTATTTAGCCACTGGACTCAGATGGCTCTGGAGGATAAAGTGAGGCAGGTGAGCTTGAACATCCCTTCCTCACTTAAATCCAATTTACTTACATATCATGACATAATCGTTGTAATGTCATAGCTCTCTTTAAAAACAAAGGACAAATAATAACCTTCACACTCTAAGAAAACATCAAATAGGAAGACCTGCCCCAGTTAGGATGTAGAAGTATAAAGACAGTCTCCTCCAATCTTGTGAGACCAGAGAAGAGCAGTAGATAGATAGATAGATAGATAGATAGATAGATAGATAGATAGATAGATAGATAGACAGACAGATAGATACATAGATAGATAGATAGATAGATAGATAGATAGATAGATAGATAGATAGATAGATAGATATAAATATATAGATGTAGATATGGTAGCAATGATTTGGGGTTTTGCTCTGAACTGGAGTGTTTACTGTGATTCAACCATTTAGTCTCCTCAACTAGCAAAGGCAGATCTCTATTCTTGCTCTTGTTTTCCTGGTATGATTCAATTTTGTGGGCAATAAATGCATTTTTCATCTATTCCCAGATATTTCTTTCATCTCTTAGGTAACTATCAGGATATAGGACTTAGACTCAAGAGTTGTGTCTATTGTGTCTTGGACAAAAGATGTGTTACCCTCAGCAAGCCATCTAATCCCTCTCTTCCTCATCTTTCTCCTCTATAAAAAGGAATCAGATTCAATTGTTTTTCAAGTCTATTTACATTCTAAATCTAAGAACCCATGATTTCATTGGGTATGTGGCATTTTCATTGTTAAGGAATTTCCACTAGCAATGCAGATCAGCCCCTTCTTTGCCATGTAGGGAATTACTTTGGGCACTAACTTTTTTAGATAAAAGTTATGCAGAATACAGGTGGTATTTTTCAAGAGTCCTCCTGACTCTGGGGCTAGCTCTCTAAAACACTAATGTTGTTATTATTTATTCATTCAGTTATGTCTGATTCATTGTCATTCCATAGATCATACTGATGTTCCACATCCTCAGAATTACTCCTGTAATTTTGATATAGGGAACTTTTTGTCCCTCTCTTAATAATGAATAATCTGAGTCCCAAGAATATAAGGACCTAATCATTAATGGCAGAGCTGTTATGTATTGCCCTATATACCTGCAGATATTTTGCATATATGCACACATTCATATGCCTTAAATATCTTTATATAGCAATTCTTTAAGTGAGTGAAAATAAAAGCCAAATAAGAATCTTAGAAGGTGCCCATTTTTCTTCTAAGAGCTCAACAGGGAAAGACCCTCTTTTTCCTCTTCACTTCATTTTAACCCACCTCATAATAAAAGTCCTGCTGGAATTACAATAACCATTAACATTAATTTTAATTATTATTAACAAATGGTGAAATCAATAAATTAAAATGGTTTTATTGAGTTATTTTAATGCTATTAATATTGTTAACATTAATATTGTTTTATTGATTATTTTTTATTTTAAGTGAATAGCAATCTTTGAAGTTCTGAGATATTTTACTAAACTTTATTTGATCCAAATTTTCCATCATTCTTAGAAGTATGTCAGGGCACATGTTTAGTGTGACTATAAAATAATTTATGACAACTTATAAAAATGACAATGTTTTCCTCTTCCAACTGATCATTTTAGGATGCTATATAATATTCAAAAGATATTGCTATGATTCAAAATGCACCTGGAACTCTCCGGATTACTTTAGAGCCAGTGACACATTCATTACTATTCAGTTCAGCAAGGTAGTATTCAGCACTTAATATATGAATTGCAATTTCTCATCAATATCCTCAGTGGTTGCAAACTGGCATCCTTCCAAGATGGATGTGATTTTTAGAAATGGATAATAGTGACTGGGATCCAAATCCATTGAAAATGCAGGTGATTACTGTGGGTAATGTTAGTTCTGATTCATATATTTAAGCCATCAGTGATTGATAAGTCATTGGTATTGCATGGAATTTTTCAGATTGTTCATAAATTCATCCTAAACTTGACTAACATTGTATCTTGTGAAATAAATATCTCAAGAACAATGTTATGCAAAGGAATAAATAAAAGCAACTTGGTTGCCATGTTGGCATACCTGATTTTGTACATCTCAAGATACTGGATTTATCTACTCCAGAGATATCACATTCCATCTTTAGCTAACATCTTTCTCCAAAAATATTATTTATATTTATTTGCTCATGAGAAAAAATATCTTCTTCCTTATACTATATGTGTTTAGTCAAACTGTATAAAGGAGAAGAAAAAGAAAGAAGCATTTATAAATCACCTATTGTGTGGTAGGTTCCATGCTGCTATCTCATCTCAGTTAGAAGGAAGGAAAGGAAGATGAGAGGGAAGGAGGGAGGAGAATAGGCAGGGATAAAGCCCTTAGAAAATGATCTGTATTACTTCTAAATTTACTTTAATGTTCTTTCCAATAATTTATTGCATCTAACTACATTTCTCTTTGCCTCTGTTATGTGAATATGCTGAGTTTGCCCACTCCTTAAGTTTCAAAAGGCAGCATTATAGGTAAATGTAAATAACAATTTAAGAAACGGCAAGCAGCATATATTTTCACATTGCCAACCAGTGTAATTCATCCATCAGTCATTTTATTTTTCCTTTTGCATCTGCTCAGAAATTGTTTTTTTTTCTTATGTTGAGTCTAAAGAGTAATGAAGAGTCAAAAACAGATACACAAGTATAAAGAAAAAAGATCATTTTCTTTAGGGTCTGCCAGAGTCTAAGGGGTTTTTTTGTGTATGTTTTGTTCCTCCTAGAGTTCAGGAATGGTATTGTTAGGAAAGAAGACTAGAAGGAGAATTCACCCATTCCCCAAAAAAGGCAAGATAATTTGGTCTCCAAAGCTTCTCTTGTTAAAAGGTAATTGGTTTGAAGAGGAGTGAGGTAATTTATTCTCCTTCTAAACTTTTGAGAAAGATAACATTCGTGGTTCTGGAGGAGAAAGTGAGGCAGGTGACTCTGCACAGCCTTCCCTCATTTAAATCAAATTTCCTTACATGTCATAGCATCACCTCCCTGATGTCATGGTACTCTTTGAGAATGAAGGACAAACAACATGTGTACAAAATACACATGCTTATAAATACATACACATGTATGTACATAATCCCACTTTAATGGAAGATCTCTTCTTGTTTATTCTAATCTGTATAACCTCTGATTTATTGGACAAATGGATGTATTCACTATTCATTGTTTATGACGAGGTTTTATATAATTAACATCTGATGATAAGGAGAAGAGCCTAAATGTATAAGCCTGGAGTACTGTTGGTCAGTCATTTCAGTTGTGACCAACTGTTCCCAATACCATTTGAGGTTTTCTTGGCAAAGATACCTTAGAAGTTTGTTATTTCCTTTCCAACTAATTTTAGGAAAGTGAGAATTAAATGATTTGCCTAAGGTCACACAGCTAGTAAGCTTTAAACCCAGGTCTTTCTGAGCCCTGGTGCAATGCACTATCTACTACATTACTCAGTTGCCCAAGCTTTGGGTACCCTTCCCCTTTAAGTGATGGTGACTAAGGAAGCAGTTTGAACTTTTTAAATGATCATTATTTTAGATAGTTCTAATTCTAGTACTGGATCTTCTGTTTTCATAGGAAAATAGAACAGTTAGGAAGATGTCCCTTCTCTTGCTATCCTAAAGGGAGGAAACCTATTGTCCCCTCCAGAGCAAGGGTAAGAAACCTTTTTATTCTGCCAAATGTCATTTGATATTTATAACATCATTTGTAGATCATACAAAATTATAAAGCTATAGAATTCAAGCAGTAGGAAGTGGTACCTTGCTTTCAGCTCATTGTCACCTCAGATTGCCTTAGCAAATAATTTCGTGGATCTTAGCCTATTTGCCAGCCATTCCCCACTCCTGCTTAAGAACTATATATCCATGCTTCCCTGTAGGTTGGATTTAGATAGCCCATTTGTACATACATATTTTACAAAGACAGTTCAAACCCTACAAAAATACTTATTTGCTATAATTTGTTTTCCATTTCTTTCTACTCAAACTTATTCAATTTATTTTCATATCACTGTCTTCTTCACTTTCATTGCCATTCTGTACTTCTCAGTATAAGAATGTTTTTTAATATTTAGGTTCCCTATTATATTTAGTTTCAGTTTTAATAACTGCTGTTTTAAGATCTCAGATTCTGACACTGGGTTTGTTCCACATTTTTATAATATGATAACTATGTTAAACCTCCAGATTCATATCACAAAGAAGAGACCTTCTGTCAAGAAAGGTGAATGGATTCCTTCATCAAAACCACCGAAATATATCGAAGTCCCATACAGTGTCACAAGGTTCATTTTTAATCATTATTTGTTCACTTAATATAAGAACATAATTGCTCGTCAAATTCATATTCTGAACAAGTTGTATTTAGCGACAATGTACAGAAAGAGAATTTGGTCAATTTTTGAACCAATGGAACATTATAAGCTAGCTTGGCAGATGTCTTTGTTTACTGCCTCAGATACTTAGTACCTGTGTGACCTTGAGCCAATCATTAGCCTCCCTGAGTTTCTGTGTTTTCAATTATAAAATGATAAGGCTGAATATGATGGCCTCCAAGGAACCTTTCTAGTTTCCAACTTCTGATTCTATGATCACAATTGAAAAGTAAACATGTTATTTTTCAACATAGACACAAATTTTTGTAGAATTCCTACCTTAAAATGAAATCCTTAGTATGAAATTTGAGGGGAAATTATTTCAAACACTTCAAATAAATAGCTTTATATAAATTATATAAAGACATGATATATGAATAAATTATAGACAATTAGATAGACAAGATAAATGTTGGATAAATACAGATGATAGATGGATATGATAGATGATTGGATAGATGGATAGATAGAAAAGTAGATAAAAGGAAAGAAAGATAATAAATGATGGATCAAATAGATGAAGAGAAATACAGATAAATGGATAAATGCAAATATATGGATAGATAGTAGATAATGGATAAAATAGATGGATAGATAGGAGATAGATGATAAGCAGTATAGTAGCTTATACTAAAATACACATTAAAGTAGCTTGTATTTAAATGGAGAAAAACAACAAATAGGCATTTTGGAAAGAGTAAGGGGAAAGAAAGGTAGGCATTATGGTGTGGAAATGGTGGCCTACATGTGATTTGGAGCAAGAGAAGACAAAAAGTCACATATCAGAACAAAGAGTTGTTCTAGGGGCAGAATTCAAAGCTTAAGTAGTGGGGAAGGGGTGAACTGGGAGGAAAAGATAAGAATGATGGTTGGAATGCAGTATAATAATGTGTTTCATTATTAGAGAAGGAAAAAAATCTTTGATTTTTTACCTTCTTAGTAAATCAGCTACCAATACCAGAACCCACCATTACTGGTGAGAATCGTCTGCATTATTGCTTAATGACTAAATTATACTCATACATATACTCTTGTTGTAGGGCCTGCTAAACTATTACTGCAACAATTTATTTCATGCTATCTCATTTGTGGTTCATGTTTTTTTTTTTATGGTTACTTCTTAGAATGTTGCAACTGCAAGTGTCATTCTTCCTCTGGGGAATTAAATAAATTGATACTGTCTAATAGAAAATAGATACATATGTACGTGCATGGTTATATCAATAAGTAAGGCCTTTGTTCCATTGTTAGGGTCTTTGTATTTTTATTCCCCTTCTTTTATAAAAAACAAGTTAGCATTTGTACATAGAATTACAATGGAAAAGCCTTAAGTGTCTCTCCAAAGCCTTTGATCTGTGGTCTTACTACTCAGAGATAGAATTCCCCAGGTAGATCCATAATCAAAAGGATTGGCTACTCTTCTGTAAAATTATAGAGTTTTAATTGCTTTTTTGGTTTCTTTGGTTTTTTACCTCTAAAACTAACCAAAAAGATATCTCTCATTTCTCCAATTATATCTCAATCGATTTTTCAATCTAGACCTGAATAGCTTCAGAGCACTTAGGATCATGGATAAAATGCTTCTTCTTTCTTGTTAGCTGATATCTGGCAAATGAACTATTCTAATGTCATGCCCTCATTGTTTTAAAAGAAAATTGTTGCCCTGGGAGATTATAGAGTAAAGGTTTAGAAGTTGAAGTCATTTATACCTTGCTCCCCACCAATCACTATCCTAGATAGATCAAAAAAACTCAGTATTTCTAACATTCTTTAAAGGTACAACTTTTCTTTTACAAAAAAAAAAAAGAATGCTTTAAAGTCAACATGAAGTACTTGTCATACCAGCTCCCTGATTTGGATGCATATTGGGAAAATCTCAGCATCCATTTCCAATTCTAGGTAGATGCAAAAAATGTCCCCTAATCAATCTCTTTTAGAAATGTATCTTTTGTGCAGAAGTTATTTCCTTTTGCCCTACCTAGTATAAATGCTATAATCATTAATTTGGGGAAGAACACATCAACAATTGTAGGAAGTGAAATGGACAGGAGTTAACTAATCGAGTCTCTTCCATATTCTGAAGTTCTTCAAACTCACAGAGATAACCCCTTGTTCCAATTGCTGCAGTGAGTGGTTCTATTTAATACTTTAAGGAGTGATGAGCTTGCCAACCTAGACATTTCTACTACCAATGAAGATCATTGTCCCGCTATACCTTAGAAGACTGTCTTCACAAATTACTATAGCTGAAAAATTTATGAGCTTACAACAATTCTATCTGAACTTAACTAAGATGGTTCTCAGTCTGTCACTGGAAGTCTTATTCAAAGCCATTAAACTTGACAGGACCTTCCCAGGATGTGTGCCCTTCTCAT
>JAJPUD010001618.1:326875-369097 GCA_023553655.1 Myrmecobius fasciatus | reverse complement strand
ATGTGTGTATGTATATCTATAAACCTATATATAAATATATGTGTGTATATATGTATATGTAACTATATATGTATGTGTATATAGTTATACATACATATGTACACACAGGTACATAATTCAAAGCAAAATACAAAAAAATCTAGAAAGCTATTAATCTAGTTAAAAATGAAAATACTTATACAGAGCTTTGATCTCACTGATGTGTATATTCTTTCTAGTACTATATATCATAACCATCAAACCTTCTAATCTTGGGCAACTTTTGCCCTTGTCCACCTATAAACTTTCCATAATGGATATACTAAACATGCTATGAGCCTTTCTCTAGCTCTCCTAGTTCTGTAGTTATCAAGAGAGGATTCGAACTGATATATTGTGCGTTACTCTTGGCTGTTCCACTGAACAGCTCAAATATATGTTTTCATTGTTAACAAACAAATCTTCATTGCACCTGTATTCATTTCTTCAAATTTATTTCTCTCCTTCAAAATTAATTTGTAGATATTTGGGTTTAGTTTTCGATGTAGATGTTCATAGGATTAAAACAATAAATAGAAGAATAACAGAGTCCACTACATTTTACATAAAAGGAAACTAAGTTATTAAAGGTTAAAACAGTACAATGGTTTGTTTATATAAATAACAAGGAAATTTAAATACTTTCTAAGTCACTTTAAAGTAAGAACATTCTCCCTCTCTTCTTTCTTGAATCAGACTGAAAAATAAAGTTTGTTTCATCTTTCATATACAGAGCCCTGACAACCCAGAAGTGTTATTTTCTATTCCAAATTTAATTAGTAAATTAGAAGACACTTCAAATAAGTAATTGCACATGTGAGATTTGTTGTTTTCAAGCAGCCAAGTCTTAGAATCCTTAATATGTTGTACTCTCTCTTAATTATGTCCAAAAATATTCCCTGACTCAAGCATAAAAATGACTCCCATATTTTTGCAGTCCTAGAAGAAAAGTACCTGACCTTATGTAATTTGGCTCAAAATGCTGGTGGCACAAATAAAGCTGCATTTAATGTTTTTAAACTCTGTTCTCCTTTCTGATTATCATCAAACAATATTTTCTCAATTACCCAATCCTTTGAACCATCCAGTGTAAGGCTTTCTAATTTCTTGCTTTCTAAACTTTTCTATTATTTAGGAACTATATCTTTCCATCAACAGAATGTCAATCACTAAGGAATGTATAACTAATATCAATATCAAAAGAAAGTGATCAGTTTGAGTGGAAATTTCCAAACCCTAAATGGCATGAACCAATTTAATTGACTTTAGGTTAAGAGATCAATTCAGATCAATCTATTTCTTCATGTAGCTGCAGGGGTCAGAAATTGGGGTGATTGGTATATTCTTTCTTCCCAAAGAAATGTCAAGTGTACTTGTTACCCATTCATTAGCAACTTTAGAAAATCAATACTTTTTTAGGTTACCTTTTCCATTAAACAGTCAAAACACTTTCCTCTTCACAATTTTCTCCCCCTTTCCCCATTACTAATTCAGCAATTTCGTTATCTCATTGTTCCTAAAGCTTCTGCAATTTAGGGAATGAGGGAGTGGTGAGACCTCAGCATTGCAAAGGGCAGGTCACAGCTCTAATGTCTAATAAACAATGGAGGGATTAGATGCTTAATAAACAAACAATCCAGTGGCAGCATTTACAATGGAAAGATAAAAGGCTCTAGACTCTGGAGTTTAGTTCAATTCCCATTTCTGCCACTTATTGAAGTGCAGGTGTGAGTTTTGGCAAGTCGTATAACATCTGGGATCTCAGTTTCCTCATCTATAAAATGAAGCATTCAGTATAGATGGACCTTGATCTATGAACCCAACTCAATACATAAAGCAATGGCAAGAGTTATTCCTTAAGAATGGCCCTTCCATCTACTTTTAAACTGAGCCCAGACAGTTTTTGGCTCAGGCACAAACCCGTGATTTCTTTAGGATCTATTTTATGTGGGTTCACAGAGTAATATTTATTTAAGGTTTTACTTAATGAAAAAGATTAACTATGTCAGTTGCACATATTTGGAGTAAAAAAAGTACTGATCATCTAGAGTTCTAATAGGTTGCAGCTGGTTTGACTGCTAAATGATTCATATCATAATTCTAAAAGATGACTTTTATGATTGTAAACAGTGTCATCAGGGAATTTGAAGATATGCTTCCTTAGTTCAGAAGAGATGACCTCAGGGGAATTTGCAAATCCATGTAATCTGGTCATTGGATCCCATAATTTAGAGTAAAAAGAGATTTTACAAATCAGGTTCTCCAACCAGCTCATTTTACAGATTAAGGAAACTGATGTCTGATAACTTGCCCAATGTCAGAGACAGGAATAAAGCCCAGGACTTTTGTATCCCAATCCAAAATTTATATTAGGCTGAAAGCAAGATCAAGTAAATCAAAAGATGAACAAGTGACTTTTTGAAACTAAGAGGGGATTTGAAGTTCCAATGGATTGGTCTAAAATTAAAATGGATTGGAAAGTTCTGGAATAAAGTAAAACTGTCTTAGTTCAGCAGAGAAAAAAATGTTTTCTGAAAGAAAAGAAAGAATGCTTGAGACTCAAGACAACCTGATGTTATTCCAACAACAACAACCACCAAAACAAATTACATATTATGAAACTGAAAGAACTCAGACTCAGAGGAGGACATGCAATTAATTTTCCCCAGGTCAAATAGCATATCAGCAACACAGCCAGAAAAAGACCCCAAGATATGTAACTCCCACCTGGCACCCTGCTCTTTATTAACATACCAGACCCATGAATCAATTAAGCCTCCTGGAGATTATTCCCAAACTGGGTCCCTCTTATCAGTTGTCATGCATTGCAGCAAGGACTACACAGCAAGCAACCAGTTGATCTCCTTAAACCTAATCCCATGCAAAAGAATAGAAACTAGAAAAGAGAGAAAAAACACTCATCTTTCTTATGATTACTGCTTTTCATTTGACATTAAAGAATTCAAATTTTGTTTTTCTTTCTTAGTGTAATCTTACCGACATAAAGCAAAAATTCTAATGTCTGACCTTTTCCCTCTCCATGATTGCTTAATTATGGAAAATTGAGAAACACTGGGTCACTGCCAGATATTGAATTAGTATTATTTGTCTGTGGCAAATTATGTAATCTTTCATTATTTTGCCATTTCTCTATAAAATCTTATTTCTGGCATTTTATGATTTTCATGTTTGCAGATGGGAAGTGAACTACTGAAGAAGTTTTCCCACATTTTAAAGAGTAATAATAGCTAACATACTGCACCATGATGTTTGCAAAATAGTGCTGCTGCTTCAATTGATCTTCACAACAACTTCATGAAGTAAATACTATTATAATCCCCATTGTATAGATAAAGAAGCTAAAGCTGAGGAAAGTTAAAAGGCTTTCTAGTTGCCATAGTAGTGTCTCAGAAAGGATTCAAATGCAGATCTTTCTGACTCCAAGTCCAATTCTTTAGCCTCTATAATACCAAACTGCCAGTTTGAGGCAAGAGAAATGTCACACTCCTATAAAGCAAATCAGTCTACACTAGCCATCTTTGACCCAAAGATTAACCATTACTCCTTACTCTTTTAAGCCAATTTTATTAGGTTTTTGTTGGATATAAAGAATAGCCTTCAAGAAACGTGCTTTTATGTTTTATCTTGACTTGAAGGCTGTGGTAACTATTATTGCAAAATGCATTCTTATGTATGATGGGACTAGGGACATTTTCTGCCACATGCCTGGGAGATACAGGCACAATGTCAGTGGAGATGTCCTGGTTTCCATATCTTCCCATGCTATACAACTCCAAATAGGCATGGGAGGAACTTAGAATATAGTCAAGGACAGCAGGGAGGAACGAAGATTCACTATCATTAGAATGCACGATGAGTCTGCTGGTAGCAGACCTACTTTGAGAAAAAAGAGGCTTCAAATACACAAATCTATAAGGACTTGTAATATTTTTGATAGTCGATTGGCAGTATATCCCTGATTAGGCAAGTCAGCACTCCAAGCTGACCAAAGGGGATTTTAAGATGAATAGCAACTGAAAAAGATTTGTTGTGTAAGAAAAATTCATTGACAAGGTAATATTTCCTATGTAAAAAGAAAATTGTAATTCCACATAGGCACATTGCATTCATTTTTCCAATTGGATGTTCTTATACAATGTGTTTAAATTTACTAAGATAGTTTTAATAGTTATTCTAAGAGCATAAGGTCTATGGAAATCACAATTCAGAAAAGCAAAAAAAAAGTATTTTTAAAACAGAAAGCTGGACTATGCTTTGGACCTTTTATTCATTTACAATGAATAATTTTTGATAAATGATCATTGATCTATACTTCTCAGCTAAAATGGAACAGCCACAAGAGAACCAATGATCTAAGGACCTAGAAATCTGGTGATCTTTAGCACCTTGCTTTCATCTCAAAGACATAATTCAGAGCTTTCATTATAATAAAAATCAATCTTAAATAGCCTGGGCATTTTCAAGCTGTGAACATGAACCATATGCACAAACCTGGGCAAGTCCTAGTTCTGTGGGAGCTTTGTGAGTAGGAGGAGGAAATGAAAGATCAGATGATTGGACAGATGTTCAAAGGGATCCTGTTATGGCAAGACAACCTTCATCCATTCCTGCTTCCTTAGAGGCAAACAGAGAGGACAAACAAAAGCCTGGAGATGAAGAAGAGAAAATAGAATAGTGTTGGCTGAAAGTCAAACCTATCTTAAAAGTCAAAGATGTAATTTGTAGCTGGGATGAGATTTTAATTGGAAACAAAACAAGCATTTCAAAAACAAGACTTAAAAGCTACGTTGTTATAGTACTAAAATATAGCAACTCAAGAGACAGTTTTGTGTTGTAGGAGGTGGGTACAACTTGTTGTCAGGAGACCTGGATTCAAGACCTAGCTCCCTCACTTACAAGACATGTAGACATAGGCCTCATTATTAAAATATATAAAGAATTGAGTCAAATTTATAAGAATGTAAGTTATTCCCCAATTGACAAATGGCCAAAAGATATGAACAAACAATTTTCAGATGAAGAAATTAAAACCATTTCTAAAAAGTGCTCTAAATCATTATTGATTAGAGAAATGCAAATTAAGACAACTCTGAGGTATAATTACACACGTCTCAGATTGACTAAGATGACAGGAAATAATAAATGTTGGAGAGGATGTAGGAAAACTGGGACACATTCATTCTTAGAGGAGTTGTGAAATGATCCAACCATTATGGAGAAGAATTTGGAATCATGCCCAAAGGACTATCAAACTTTGCATACCCTTTGATCCAGCAGTCTCACTGCTGAGTTTGTATCATAAAGAGATAAAAAAGAGAAAAGGATCCACATTTGCAAAATGTTTGTGGCAGCCCTTTTTATAGTGGCATCGAACTAGAAACTGAGTGGATGCCCATCAGTTGGGGAATGACTGAATGCTATGGTATATGAATATAATGAAATATTATTGTTCTATAAAAATGATGAACAGGCCAATTTTAGGAAAAACCGATTTACATGAACTGATGTTGAGTGAAACAAGCAAAACCGAGAAAACATTGTGCACAGCAACAGTGAGATTGTGTGATGATCAACTTCAGTAATTGAAGGAAATCCTAATAAACTTTGAATGGATAATGGCATCTGCATCCAGAAAGAGAACTATAGAGACTGAATGTAAATCAACACATGCAATTTTCCTTTCTCTTCTGTTTTTTTCTCTTTTCCCTTTTGTTCTGATTTTTCTTTCTCAACATGATTCACAAAAATATGTAAATATATAAAACATGTTAAAAATGAGTATACATGTATAACCAAAAATGATATTTTACATGAAACTGGGGGAAAGGAATTTTTAAAAATTGATAGATAAATGACCATGAGTGAAACACTTAACCTCTCAGAGTCTTTGTTTCCTCATCTGTAAAATGGGGATCATTTTATTTAACAATAACAATAAAGAGATCTCTCATTCCCAGAATAATACACCATGACCAAGTAGGATTTATACCAGGAATGCAGGGATGGTTCAATATTAGGAAAACTATTAACATAATTGACTGTATCAGTAACCAAATTAACAAAAAACATATGAAAATCTCAATAGATACAGAAAAAGCATTTGAAAAAATCCAACATCCATTCCTATTAAAAAACACTAGAGAGTATAGGAATTAATGGACTTTTCCTTAAAATAGTCAGTAGCGTCTATTTAAAACCATCAGCTAGCATCATATGTAATGGTGATACACTGGAACCATTCCCAATAAGATCAGGGGTGAAACAAAGTTGCCCACTATCACCATTACTATTCAATATTGTATTAAAAATGCTAGCTTTGGCAATAAGACAAGAAAAGGAGATTAAAGGAATTAGAGTAGGTCATGAGGAAACCAAATTATCACTCTTTGCTGATGATATGATGGTCTACTTAGAGAACCCTAGAGAATCAACTAAAAAACTATTAGAATTAATTCACAACTTTAGCAAAGTTTAGCAAAAAAAATCCACATAAATCATCAGCATTTTTATACATCACCAACAAAACGCAACAGCAAGAGATACAAAGAGAAATTCCATTTAAAATAACTTTCAATAGTATAAAATATTTGGGAATATATCTGCCAAGGGAAAGTCAGGATCTATATGAGCAAAACTACAAAACACTCTCCACACAAATAGTCAGATCTAAACAATTGGAAAAATATCAAGTGCTCTTGGATAGGTTGAGTGAATATAATAAAGATGGCAATACTACCTAAACTAATCTTTTTATTTAGTGCTATACCAATCAAACTCCCAAGAAATTATTTAACTGATCTAGAAAAAATAACAACAAAATTCATGTGGAAAAACAAAAGGTCAAGAATTTCAAGGGAATTAATGAAAAAAATGCAAATGAGGGTGGCCTAGCTGTACCAGATCTAAAACTATATTATAAAGCAGTGGTCATCAAAACCATTTGGTACTGGCTAAGAAATAGAGTAGTGGATCAGTGGAATAGGTTAGATTCACAGGACAAAATACTCAATGACAATAGTAATCTAGTGTTTGATAAACCCAAAGACCCCAGTTTTGGGGATAAAAACTCACTATTTGACAAAAACTGCTGGGAAAATTAGAAACTAGTATGGAAGAAACTAGGCATTGACCCACACCTAACATCATATACCAAGATAAGGTTGAAATTGATTCATGATCTACAAATAAAGAATGATATTATAAACAAATTAGAACAATGTAGGATGGTTTACCTCTTAGACCTGTGGAGGGGGAAAGAATTTGTGACCAAAGAAGAACTAGAGATCATCATTAATCACAAAATAGATAAGTTTGACTATATCAAGTTAAAAAGGTTTTGTACAAACAAAATGAATGCAGACAAGATTAGAAGGGTATCAATAAACTGGGAAAATATTTTTACATTCAATGGTTCTGATAAAGGCCTCATTTCTAAAAATGTATAGAGAATTGATGCAAATATATAAGAATTCAAGCCATTCTCCAATTGATAAATGGTCAAAAGATATGAACAAACAATTTTCAGATGAAGAAATTGAAACTATTTCTAGTCACATGAAAAGATGCTCCAAATCACTATTGATCAGAGAAATGCAAATTAAGACAACTCTGAGATACCACTACACTCCTGTCAGATTGGCTAAGATGACAGGAAAAGATAATGTTGAATGTTGGAGGGGATGTGGGAAAACTGGGACACTGATACACTGTTGGTGGAAATGTGAACGGATCCAATCATTCTGGAGAGCAATCTGGAACTATGCTCAAAAAGTTATCAAAGCATACCATTTGACCCAGCAGTGTTTCTACTGGGCCTATATCCCAAAGAGATTTTAAAGGACGGAAAGGGACCCACATGTGCAAAAATGTTTGTGGCAGCCCTTTTTGTAGTGGCAAGAAACTGGAAATTGAAAGGATGCCCATCAATTGGAGAGTGGCTGAATAAATTATGGTATATGAATGTCATAGGATATTATTGTTCAGTAAGAAATGGCCAGCAGGACGATTTCAGAGAGTCCTGGAGAGACTTGCATGAACTGATGCTGAGTGAAATCAGCAAAACCAGGAGAACATTATACACGGCAACAACAAGACTATATGATGATCAATTCTGAAGGACATGGTTCTCTTCAACAATGATGTGATTCAAACCAGTTTCTATTGTTCAGCGATGAAGATAGTCATATACACATCTAGAGAGAGGCCTGAGGGAACTGAATGTGAACCACAACGTCATTTTAATGCTTTCTGTGAATATTTCCATGCATTTTGTTTTCCTTCTTAGGTTGTTTTTTTTTTCCTTCTCTCTTTCTAGATCTGATGTTTCTTGTGCAGTAAGATAACTGTATAAATATGTATACATATATTGGATTTGTCATATAATTTATCATATTTAGCATGTATTAGATTACCTGTCACTAGGGGTGGGGGTGGGGTGGGGGGAAGTAGGGGAAAAGCTTGGAACAAAAAAAGAGTTTTTGCTAAGGTCAATGTAAAAAAAATCAGTCATATGTTTTGTAAATAAAAAGCTTTTAAGAAAAAGAAAAAATAGATCTTTGTTTTCTTAGACATGTATCCAGGATATTATGGAGAACTTGCTATTCCTGTCAAACCAGAGGATTCCTACCCATTTCTGGTAACTCATATTAGGCATAAATGAAAAAGGAATCTAGGAAACATTGCTAAGAATTATGAAGTTTGAGGCAAGGAAAAAGAAACTGAAAGTTTTAGGTCCATAAGTAGAGATCAAAAGAAAAACTTCCTAAAATCAGAGGTCATAGATTTAGAATTTATCCAATTCAACTCTTCATTTTACAGTTGAGGGAAAGAAAGATCTGAGAAGCATATGGGCCTCACTTGTTGGATTCTAAGATGCCTCTCAACTCTAAAATTCTCTGATTATGTAAAACGTAGATGCTCACAACCAATGTTTACAACTAAAAGAGATATCAATCATAGTAATTTCATAACAAGATTCAAAGAAGATAACACAAAGAGAAAAGTTTCACATAAAGCAAAATTCTATTTTTCCTATCTTTAGCATGCAGTAATATTTAAGGATAATCATCTTCTTAATGAGCCTGATTTATTGATACATGAATTAATAGTCCATTATGAATATGAGAAGAGTGTCATCAGGGAAAAGATATGTGGAACAGAGAACGAGAGGAAAGAGAAGTAAAGAAGAAAAATAAATAAATTAGAGGTTATCATTATTGTTTTTGCTCTCCTTGTAGTTGCTGACTTTTCTGAGTTACATGCAGCACACTTCAAGATAGATATTTAACAAGATGACCTCACACAATCCATTGACCAAGTGAATGACAAAATTATCAGAGACCTAATCTTCCACATACATACTCTCCCACAGAAGTGGAAGAAACAGAAATACCCAGACTTCAAAAAAAATATATATATATATTGCCATTATACAAAATGCTGGGGACGTTATCACAGTTTCCTTGAACAGAAAGAAAAAAACCCTCTACTTCTCATCTATTTGAATAAATTTCAAATTTTTAAATCTCATTTCATTTAGAATGGAAAAATAAATTAAAAATTAAGTAACTGAGGGCACAACCATAAAGGATCATGGGACCATAAGAGAAATGCAATAGATTATTAATTTGTAGCTATAATCATACAACTTCAGAATTTGACAGGACCTTGCAGGTCTTCTAGTTCCACTCATTTTAAAAGTGAAGAAATTAAGGTCCAGAAAGGTAGATTTTTTCAAGGCCATGCAGCTAATTAAAGACTACGACCTAGATTTTTAGGCTCTTCATCCAGATCTCTTCCCACTAGCCTACAGTTAATAGCATTCACAAATCCACGTTTGGATGTCTTTTGAATTATTGGCAAGAGGCTTGAAAGAAAATATAACAAAAAGTGATTAGAAAGGAACTTAAGATTATGATGTCATTCCCATCTCTTTTTCTCCACCAGTATCTATTTATTGCTATTTATCCTAGGATCAAAATATTAATAATACTAGAAATATTTTTCTGAGAGGATATGAATTACTCTGAAAGCATTTTTAGAATAATGAGAAAATGAGAAACACTAATTTAAAAAAAAGTTTTAGCCAGGAGTAATTCATGTTGGTTAAAAGTACTTCTATTTATCTTCTTAATTTTTTTTGTAAAAGTGCTCTCAAAGTTGAAATCTATGTCGATACTACTCCCACATTCATGAAACATTAGAAATGTCAGTTTCTAATCATTTTCAAATTTCCAGGTTAGATGATAGTTTTCACTGTATTTTTGGTTTATTTGTTGACAATAAGCATTCATTTAGTGATTATGTGTCTGTCACTATATTAAGCACTAGATGTATACATCAAAGAAGCAAAAAAGAATTTGGAGCTTCAAAAGTTCATATTCTAATGTAAGAGATAGCATGTCAATAACTAGGTTCATATGCTATAATACAAAGTAAATGGAAAGTAATATCAGAGGTGAAGATTCTAAGAAGAGGTTGG
Organism: Myrmecobius fasciatus; assembly: GCA_023553655.1. NCBI lineage: Eukaryota > Metazoa > Chordata > Mammalia > Dasyuromorphia > Myrmecobiidae > Myrmecobius > Myrmecobius fasciatus. The sequence continues at coordinate 358,578 of JAJPUD010001618.1, read as the reverse complement.
GGTGAGGAAGCACTGGTGCAAGCATTCTGCATAAGTCAAATTGGAGCCAAGTCTTGAAGGAAACAGAAATTAAGAGGAGGTAATAAGGAGAAGCATTTCAGATATGGCAGACAGTCAATGAAGATGCTATTGAGCTTTTAAATCAAATACAACCTTTTGTTAGCTTCCTTCCCTAGAAACTGAGTGTGGAACACTGGGTTCCCTAAACTGAAACCATGTTCTCTAACGTTACCAGTAAACACTTGAGTGATAAATGAATTGGTCTTTTCATAGTTCTCATCTTTCCTGAACCATCTGCTACATGACGTATTAATCACCTTCTTTTGGAATCTCTCTCCTTTCCAAGTTTTGTAACACTTCTCTTTTTTTTTCTACTGCCTGTCTGATTATTCATTCTGTCTCCTTTGTGCATTCATCCTCCATATTACACACACACACACACACACACACACACACACACACACACAAGCAACGAAGATGTTCCCCCATAGTTCCATCTTGAGTCCTTTATTTTTTCTTTCTCTGTACTTATGTATCTCTCCATATCTCTATGTAGAAGGCTCACAAATCTATCAATTCAATATGATTTTCTCTCCTGAATTTTATTTAATCACATATCATCACTTGATTACTGGACATTTTATATTGGATGTCCCAAAGACATCTGAAACTCAACATGTACAAAATTCATTATCTTTCCCTCTTCTAATCCTCCCCTCTTCCAAAATTTCCTATTTTTCTTAAAGGCATAACTACTCCTCCAGCATCATAATTTCTGCTTAATTGACTCTTCGTTCTCCATCACCACATAATCAGTTGCCAACTGTTGTCATTTTTATCTCCACTTCTTTTAAACCTATTTCTTCCTATTTCCCCAACTACCACCTCTACCTCTCAAATAGATTATTACAAGAACTTTCTGATCATTCTCCCTGCCTCATCTTTCCCACTTCTATTCTACATACTAATAATGAAGTCATTTTCTTTAATAGTAGATCTAACCATCTATTCCTCATTCAATCAAGTCCAATAGCTCCCTATTGCTTCTAAGATGAAATATAAACAACTCCATTTAGCTTTTGAAATCCTTTACACCTCAGCCCTATCACATCTTTCTAACTTTAGACATTACACACCCTCCCATATTCTGCAGTTTACTGCAAATCATCAATTTCTTACACATGATACTTCATTTCCTATCTCTTATTTCCATGTCTAGAATGCACTCCCTTCTCACTTTCATTCCTATCAGTTTCTTACTCCTTTCAAGATCCAACTCAAGTACCAATTTCCAGTTTATGAACCTTTAGAATAGTGATGTCTTTAAAAGAAATAGGGAAGTTTATAATAGAAGATTTGAAAGAAGATAACACACAACCCAAATTGAATTCTGCATAATTATGATCCAATCTAACCTCATATAAGAACATTGAAAGTACTTAATCTTTTCTTTGTAGAGGTAGAAGAATATTGCATATAATATCAGCCTTGATTGTTAAATTTTCACCTTTCTTGATTGTTATATTTTCATCTTTGGTCTATTTATATCTTGACTGGCAGAGACTATTCATATGCTAAACTGGTGAGTTTTGTTGAATGTGCAATTGAATATAACAGAAACCTCAATGAACACTATAGCTAGTTGCAGCATCAAGGACAAAAGAGTAGGTTCCAGACAACAACAATGAAACCTGCAAATTTGTGTAGTGAGATATATTGGATTACTCCTTATAATGTCCAAAATTTCATAAGCTTGTAAATCTAAATGAATAAAAGTGGGAGATACTGATCAAATAAAAGATCTGTGCAATCCATTTCAATAGAGAAACATCCAAATTCCAGAAAAGAGATTGGATACAATTTCCTTCAATGAACAGCTATAATTTGATCAGATTGAAGAGGATGTTAGCAAGCTGAAGCCCAAATCTTGAAATTATGGCAGAGGAAGGGAATAAGCATTTACACAGTATACTATGTTCTAGGAACCATGCTAACCACTTTTTTTTTACAAATAGCATTTCATTTGTTCTTCCCCATATCCAAGAAAAGTGGGTACTTTATTATCACTATTTTATAGATGAGGAAAGTAACACAGAGGTTAAGTGACTTGCCAATATTATGAAAAAATCTATTACATATTTAAATCAATTTGTCACAGCATATTCTTAAGTAAAATAAGCACTTTTCACACACACAATCCTATAATGCAGATAATTCTATATTTATTATTCCCATTTTACAAATGAGGAATCTGAGGCTTAAAAGAATTATCTGTTTTCCCCCAAAGTCACACATCTAAGAAGGAGAGGCTGAGATATAAACTGCCTATACCAAGAAAAAAAAAAGATGGCAGATGTCATTCATGTTACTGTATATCTAATCCCTAGGGGAAGAGAAAGCTAGCAAAATATTTTCGAGATAATCAAGATTTGCTGTACCCGTTCAAGGTTTTTGCTTCATGTAGGCTTAATAAGCACTGAATTAGTTTATTAATCTCACCCTAGCATATGGGTCTCTGAAATTTCCACCAAATGATATTTTCTGAATACTCTAATCCTATAAGATATATCAAATTAATAATTTACCTGTAACTTGATCATAACATACTACTGCTAACATTGTGTTTTAATACTTTTAAAATTTGAAAGACTCATGATTTTGTTGTGGAAATATTTTTGCTTTGCTCAGATCATAATTTTTCTGTGTCTTCTCATTCAATGTAATTCTTGCCCATATTTCCTCATAAATATCCTGTAAGAAAGCTATCTGACCCCAATGTACTTTAATCCTTCCTTTTCCTTTCCTTACTTTCTAGATGCTGAGGGAACACAAAGGAAATCCATCTGTTTTTTTTCCCTTATTCTCAACACTCAGTTGACCCCCGTACTACTGCACTAATATAAATCCTTAAAAATTTATATTATGGCATTTCTTACTGGTAACATGCTATAGTCTACTTAGGCCAACCATATGCCTTTCTTCTTTCCTTTGGATTATTTGCAATTTTAATTTTTTCTGACATTATTATATTCCATGACTCATAGACATATGGCATTAACAAGTAGAATATCAATGTTAAAAAGATAGGCTCTTACAGGAGTGAGCAGTTGGTTGCTAAAATGCAATTATATTTTTTCTACTCAATTCTGGGTCCATCTCTTTATTAATTTAATAGCTACATGTCATAGTTAGATATTAATGAATTTTTTCATTTACTTTGTCATTAAGATTGGTTAGATAAACCATTTGCATAATACTGTGGATGTTGTTTTAAAGTCTATTGTATAAGTAGATTTTAAAAGTGATTAATAATTTTATAATAACTGGCACTTATATGGTGTATTAAGCTTTGCAAAGCACACATTACATTGATCCCCACAACAACCATACAAGGTAAGTGCAGTTATTATTCCAATTTATAGAAAAGGAAACTGAGGCAGAGAGGGGTTAAGTGATATTGCCCAGAAGCCACGTAGATACTAAAGTACCTGAGGAAGGATTTGAAATCATGTTCCAAGCTCTAAGTCCAGCAATCTATCTACTACTCTATCTCTATCAACAGCTAAAAGAAGCACTTGCAGATTTTCGCCATCAATGGGAGAGTGTTCTTTTGTTTGAAGTTTATCCATGACACTGTCACAGAGCTTGTTTGAAAAGTCTTTTCAGCAGTCATGTCACAATTAGAGTATCTTATGTAATTGTCAAGTACAAGTGAGAGACAAGTTCTCTGGGAAGCACTTTCAAGACAGCATTTTTTTCTACTAAATCAAATACTTCATTTAAATTAACTAACCATAAACATATTGAGAGGATTTGGTTTCAATATTTCTCAATAAAGAATAGAAAATAATGAAAATATGTGAAGTACTAATCTAGTGTTTCATTAAAAAATGGAGGTGCCATTTTCAAAGGCTAAGCCAGTGGAGTACAAGATTTAGAAGATTAGACAAAAATAATAGGAACTTCATAAAGGGGCCTAATCCATTGACTTTTTTAAATAAATACACAGAAGAGAAAGAAATTCAGAAGGACACATAAGCAAACAAGATAAAAATGAAAGAGGAATTAATTATAGACTTTTTAAGTTGTGTGAAATATTGAGATTCATGTTTTTATGTACAAGCCTTTTAGTGTTCTGCTATGTATATTGCATTGCTTCTTTTTTTAAAGAAAAATGGTGTGTTTAACTTATATTGGACTACTTGCCATCTAAGGGAGGGAATGGAGGGAAGAAAGAATACAAGGTTTTTCAAGGGTTAATGTTTAAAAATTATCCATGCATATGTTTTGAAAATAAAAAGCTTTAATTAAAAGACAGAAAATTGGTGTTTAAGTTCAAAAGAAATTTTTAAAAGGGGAGTACCTAGTGACAATCTGGATTTTTAAGTCCTAGTCAAGAATGGAGACATTCACCCATCCTTCCTCCACCCACCACCCTTGACCTTCACCAAATAGTATAGTTTCATGTTCTATTTTTTGTTTTTGTTATTTTGCCAAAACAACTTATAGAATGATTCAAATACAAAACTATCCTCAAGCCTGAATGGCTCCATTCTGCCTCCATAGTCATGGTGATAGATGGAAAGAAAAGGAGTCAGAAAATGCTGAGAATCAATTCAATAGCAATGAACTGCTTTTTGCTGCAATGAGCTAGATATTTTAGCAGCATGTTGTCATTAAATGGTTATGAATCATGCAACACCATGATTTCATAAGAACCATACTGGAAAGATGCATGGTTATTTTAAAGTAGCTACCCTGTATTTCTCAAGATGATTTGCTGCAAGAAAGGGTTGGAAGGAGAAAAGAGAAGGTAAGTATGTTATATAATGGGAATTAGATGCAAAATGTATACTCTCCTGACATTTAAGGTATAAGATGCAGCTGACAATAAAGTGGCTGGATCCTCTATGGAGAATTTATCCAAAGATTTGGATAAGCATCATATAGGAAGAGAAAATTTAGAGAAGTGATGGTTTATAATGGTAAAGAAAGTACTCAAAGTGGGGGATATGTAATATAGATTTTTGTTGTTATCAAAATGCCATGTCATCTGTATAGAAAATTCTCTGATATGAGAACGTAATCTATCATTGCGTATTATCAACCTACTTATTCTTTGTAATCTGAGAAATTTGTGTGAGGTACTGCAAAGTTAATTATTGGCTTGTCTATGATCACAAAGCTAAGTGTCAAAATGAGTACTTGAGCCAAAATTTTCTGGCTCCAAGGCTACTGCCACACTCTGCCTCTAATTATGTTATTATCCTCCCACTAAATATTATCAAGTAAGGAAACTGAAAAGTAAGTGTTTACCACTTTTCATAGAATCCTAATAGATACCACAAGATTTAGAAGGGACTTTTGAGATTACTTAAATCAGGCTGGAGAAGTGGTATCCTATAAATAGGTAACTGGGGGAGAGGAGAGGGAAATCATAATCATATGATTATGATTATGAAATAATGTCTATGAAAATCTACTTGGTTCAATTCAATAATTTAAGGCATCTATTATAAGATATTGTGATCAAGTGAGATAACTTGGAAAACTTTTCACAAAAACTAAAGTTCTCTATAAATGTTAACTCATCATTATTGTTATTGCTATTGCTATAATTATCATTGTGATGAGACCCTGAATATTGTTTTGGACCAAGAAAAACTAAAGGATTGATCCCTGAGGCAATCAGGCAGAAGATTCTGATAGAGATCAGTTTGGCTCCATGGTCTCATGCTTTGGGGATGTGGTCCAATCTGAAATCTGTACACCAAACTCCAGAGATACATCCCCTGTAGAGGTCTCCAGCAGTCTCACCTTGATGTGTCCTTTCAGGAATCCCAGTTATGTCCCTGAAGCTAAATTTTCATTATGAAACAACTTATTGCCCATGACTTTGCTGCTACTTTCCTTTGGGTCCGTTCTCCATGGCACTCTGCTTTATGGTGTCTTTTCCCTTTGCCTTCACCCACGCTACATGGTGTCTCTCCTAATTCCCTTATGCTTCCCAACCCCAATTCTCTTCCTTACAGCTAACTCCTTTAGGGTGCTAAGCCCCTTTCAGGATTTAGCCTGCCAGATAAGGGCATGCCCCAGCCTCATGGGGAGCTCCATTTCTACTGGGTAATTGTGAGTTACACTGAGAAACTAGTCTTTCATATATACTCTCCCAACTTTATTTCATATTTACCATTCCCGATGTCTATTGCATCTCTTCATTTTGTCTGTAACCTCTTCCCTAAATTAATCTATCTTTTGCCAAAGAGAATGGCCATTGAAACCCCAACTTTTGGTGCCTGTCAACATTTGGTGACAAACCTCACACCACAGATCACATCAATTGTGACGTACTAGAAGGGCAAAACCAAATAGCGCAATGCCTTCCCTTGAAAAGTACAGTGACTGACACATGCCAGATATTTTAAAATGTTCATAGTAAAAGTTTACAATCCTATAGATTACATTAAACAGGAACCTAATTGATGTGCATATCAAAATATGATAAATCCATAGAAGAATTCTCTGGGAGTTTCTGCCTTATAATAATCATGGAGGCGATTGCCATTTGAATTGGGGATTGAGAACTGGGCAAAATGTTAATGCTGTTCTGATAGATCAAATTTGACATTGATCTAAAAGGTGCAGAAACATTACTCATATAAAACCACCCACAAGCACCTACATCCTTTCACATCTCCAGCTGGGAACTGTCCCATCCTCACCACTTTAAAGCTACTCTTCTGTAGCTGAACATGAGGTGAAGCTTTGCTTACCTTGTTTGTCTTACCAAAGGGAGAACAAACAATAGTGTTGGCTTTGGAATCAGGGAGATCTAAATTCTAATCCTATCTTCAATATTTATCAGTTATGTGTTCTGAAGCATTTAATCTCTCTGTGTCTTGGTTTCTTCATCTGTAAAATGGGGTTAATAATAGCATCTATCTCACAAGGTTATTGTAACAAGTTAAATAGTATAGATAAAATACTTTGTAGACTTTAAATTACCTGATAGTTGCTAGCTATTGTGATTACTATTATAGTTATTATTACTGTTTCTTTCTACATTCAACGAATAGAGAATCTTAGACTCAACACTTCCCTGTAAACTACCTTCCCCCCATGTAAGAGTTAGCAGTCCCTGGAGGACCATTGTCTCTATTGCCCTGGAGCCATGAGAGACTTTGAAAATATTTCTCCTCCAATTTTCTGTCAGCTGAAATAAACCAGTGTTCCAAATGCTGACACTTTTGAGAACAGAGACAAAGCTTTTGCACAGAAAAGAATCACATTTCAGAACTTCCCTTCCTCTCTCTTAAGGCTCCAGTCCTGTCTGTTAGACCTCAGGCAGGGCAGAGTGAAAGGCCTATTTGTGTATCCAGGTACTTCCACCAATGATAAAGAAGCAGCAGCTGACTGGGAAATCTTAGGCCTCAATTTGTAATCACTTGATTTTTAATTTTGTAGTACTGTTGCCCCTGTGCCTACAGAGCTACATAACACATTGTTTTTTATGAATAATATAAATTCATTTGAAGGCTCGTTTCACCCACCAGTGGCATTCATTACCCAGAGAAAGAAGAAAATTAGAAGGCAACTGTTTATGATGGAAGGAAGGGAAGAAAAGAAAATGAAATTATATGCTAAATGGGCTTATAAGTGAATCAGACACCCTCATTTTCAGGCTATTGGAAAAACAGACAGGAATAAATAAACCAGTAAATATTCTTTAGCAAACAAAGATCAAAAATATGGTTGCTTCAGTTCACAAAGTGTATCATCATGGAGGAAGGTCCATAGCACTCCAACTATTCAATGGGTCAATAGGAATTGAAATAAGTAAAAACTGAAATACTTCCTTGCCCTCAGGAAGATTATAGTTGAGAAAATGGTGGCACAAGAATATTAAATGACATGGTTTTAAAAAAACCTTGCCTCCATGGAGGTTGGAAAACCACACAATATGGCTTAGTTCAAATGTCATATCCCACTCATGATCCCCCCAGAGAACATGAACTTTTAAGTCTGGCATCGTATCCCCAGAGCCAATGCACTAGATACTTAATAAATGCTCACAGACTCAATGAATACATGTATCCATGCAGAAATGAATGAACAAAGGGTACCTACCTTCTCAAAATCTTGCATGAGTTTTTTAAGAAAAAGAAAAATGCATGTACATATCCTTAAATGAGGGGAAAAGTCACCAAGCTATTAACTTTTAAAATTATCACTGTAAATGTCTTTAAATGAGTTAAGACTTCAGAAAAATATATCAAATTGTTGTTTGGAGTCACATTCAGAGTACAAAGACCACAGAGATACCATTAAATTCTTGACAAGAATCAGCCCCCCCCCCAGATCTGCTAAAAGCAGAATGGCATTGAAATGTCTCTGAAATGATCACAGGTAAGACTTGGGTCTGGACATTTAATAATGGAAATTTTAAAAGTAATATCTTTGTCCTTCTAACTTATGACTCAGAAAATGGAGCCCAACATAGGAACCAGGAAGATAATTTAGTAATTTGGCAATTTTGGGTGGACTGCTTTACTTTTCCTTGTGCCCCTAATGGCCCATTTTCAAAGGCACTGGTTGGCAATATAAACTAGCACATCTGCACATTAAAGATTTAAAATACCTCACTTGGGAAAGACAAAATGGAAAGAGCTGAATTTCAGATTTCTAGACTGTTGACTAGAACTTAACATTTTTAAGTGTCCCAAATTGTAGGATTGTATTTTGTTCTCCAGTCTCCTCCATTGGCTGCTGCTTCAAACTTACTAAGCTTGACAATGAACTCTGAAATGGGGGGAAGAGGGTCCCAACTGCTTTTTCTGCCCACCTCTGCACCACAAAAGAACAGCTGGCCCAAGCAGCAGTAAAATTTCATGTGTCAGTAGCTTCACTGGGGATGACTCAGAAGGGGATTTAGAGTTAGGATTTCCTATGATTTAAAAAAAAAAACTCATGTTAGATATTTCCATCTAATTCTTCTGTTAACCTTATTTAACACTTGTTTGAAGATATTTTTTATTCTAAAAATAATTCTTCAAAGAATTATTTTACCGAATAATATGGCATGAATATCTTTTTTCTTTTTTTCCTACATTTTAAAAATTATATTTCCCTCCCACTGCACCCCTCCAATTAAACAGATTTTTTTTTTAAATTCTTACAGCAAACATGCTTAGATTAGGAAAGTAACTTTGTACATTGACTATATTGAAAATTTTCTGAATTTTTATTATAATCTCATTCTGGATTTTTAGTTCATATTTGGTAAGAGGTAGGTGACACAATTCTTTTTCAGCCTTCTTTGATGAGTATTTGATCACTGCATTAATCAGAATTCTAGAATATTAAAGAAGATATATGAGAAGATATGTTCCCTAATATTTTGGCAAAGGTGATATTCTATTGGTATGAAACATCTGTATTGTTGACAGATTTCTGTTTAATGTGTGAATTTTTGTTGATATTTTCCATCTTCATCTTTTCTTCTTTTCCTTCTTTTTTTGTTATATGGGATAGTTCTCTGAGAGGTGAAAAAAAATAAGGAAAAATTTAGGTATAAAAACAATTTGTCAAAAGTCTATTTTTAAAGAAAGAGTTTGGATTTAATTATCTAAATGGTCTCCTCCATCTTTAATATTCTATGACCCTCTGTTCCTGAACAGGCCATCTCTTCTTGAAACTTGCTAAGAGGCTACCAAAAAAAATGCTACTTTGGAATTTCAATCGTTCCAATATTGGCCAGCCTATGGCTAGAGGAGTTTTGTCATAAACAGAATGTATAAAGGTAAAATAAAGACAAAGATGAAATTCTAAAGATTTTAAACATTTACCTCAAAATGACAGTGGTGCTTATGGGACAATATGAATGATATTTCACAAAAAAAGTTTTTCTCCTTTTGAAAAATAAGTGTGGTCAATTTTATGTCTAGTATAGATTTAAAGTGGATAAAAATTAAATTAGGGAGTATATATGAATTCATTGTAAATCACAGATATTGTGTGTTATATACACAGAACCAGCCCTACACACTTATGGAGTAGGCAAGACACCTTTGTGCATGATAAGGAAAACCAAAAGACTTCTCTTCCTGACATAGGGGCTGAAATTTCAACACTGCTCATGACCTTACATTAAAGCACTAAAGATCACTAGTCAAACTCGAATATACTATCTAGGAATGTAAGAAGAGATAAGAAAGTATAAATCAATTAATCAAAATTAAGTCATTCTCTTCAATCAATATCTTGACCTCCAATATAGTCTATCTTTTTACCTTCTTGCAACAATTCAATATTCTTGAAAGAGAAGGAGCCACCAAGTTAGAAAGGCTTAGGTAGTATCACTGAATATAGATAAGTTGGAAAAGGTTCAGAGCCAAAAGGATGGCAGCCTGGAAACTCTTTCTTTCCACAACAACTTGTTAAGACCATAAAACATGAAAGGTTTACAATATGAAATATTACTGAGTTCCTACCTAACCTGTGATTTCATCAAGGTAGAAATTTCTTTTGTCTACACCAGGGATTCTTAACTTTGGACAATCCATGGAAAGATTTCAAAGGGAACCTGAACTTGAATATGAAAAAATTACATCTTTATTTTCATTGATCTCCAATTGAAATTTAGCATTTCCTTAAATTATTTAAAAATCATTATTCTGGAAAAAAAAAGGTTCAAGGGCTTCTAAATAGTAACTTTATAATTATTATTACTACTATTTGATGGGATTTGAACCCAGTTCTTCCTGACTCCAAATCCAATAGTCTATGTAGAAAATTGCCATTCTGCCTCTAACAAACCAAGGAAGAAGGAGGGAGAGATATTCACAACTTTGAAATCATTCATTACTAAAATACTGTCAGAGTACCTGAATAGAAAGTAACTACATATATTAGCCACTCAGTCACTTTGCATGACCCAAAGGAACTGACAGGAAAAAAAACATAATTAATCATGGATAGGAACAGGACCACAGGATTATAATTTAGGAAGGGGACATGAGGCTTCCAAGGCAAGGGTGCCAAAAATCCTTCCTTATATGTTGGTGGAAAAGATGAATTCTTTATTGCTGTACACTTAAGACAATTTTGTTAATGTATAACTATAGCAAAAATAACTAGTAGGTTTGCTAAGTGCTTTGGCTACATGATCTCATTTAATTCTTGTTATGAGATATGAGAGATTATTATCTGCACTTTATAGATGAGGAACCTGAGGGTCAGAAATGGTAAATCACACAGCCCATAAGCATTAGAATCAGCATTCTAATTCTAAGACCAGCACTCTTAACACTATGCTGCATTGCTTCAAAAGAGAAATTGTTCTAGAAAAATTCCCTCTCTTTCAGAAAAATTACAAAGGACTTTGCTTAAGGGGTAGAGCCAAGATAGTGGAGTGCAGACACGACTATCTGGGACCTCCTCAGACCTTTCTCTCAAACCAAAAGCAGATTAAACCTCTAAACTGATTTCAGAGTCAAAGCACCCCCAAATATTTGGAGTACAACACATACCCAGAAGAAGTTACCTTAGAAGAATATCAGAACAGGTCTGTTTCAGTCTGGCAGGAGGAAAGTCTGTAGAGCACAGATGGCAGCACCAGGAGACAGGACAGGAAGCCAGCCAGGACTCAGAGGGTGGCAGTTTCTAAGCACCAGGGAAATTTCGGTGAGCCTCTTAGACTACTCTGTCCTGGGTGCAAGCAGGTGCTTTGGCAGATCTGCATTTTATAAAAGGTAAATTGTAAACTACTGAGAATACCAGACCTGGCCCCAGTAACCCAGCACTAGAAGTCAATCTACAGAACTGCCCCAGGGCAAATTAAAGCAGCTGTCCCTCCTTTGCTTTGAACAGACCTTAAGCTTTAAAAAATGAATAAAAAAACAAAAAAGAACTCTCACCATCAACAGCTTTTATAGAGAAAGTACAAGTACAACAAGAAGAACAGACCTCAAATCCTGAGGTTCATAAAGGTAAAATAAGTCCAGAGGAAGCACAAAGTCCCCATTTCATAAGGCTTTCCTGGAAGATTGCATAAAGAATCTCAAAGGAGAGAAGAAAGATGGGGAAATGAAATGAGAATGAAATGAGATCATTGAAAGAAGGAATAGAAAAAGCATATAATACCCTACAAAAGAGATTTGAAAAAGATACCAATTCAGTGAAAAACAAAATTGGTGAAATGGAAAAAGTATGCAGTGAACAAATTGGCCAATTACAAAGGGAGCTAAAAAAGGTAACTGAATAAAATAATACACTAAAAATTAGAATTGAACAAATGGAAATGAATGAATCAAGACTTCAAGAATCAAACAAAAATGAAAAAATGAAAAAATAGAAGAAAATATGAAATATTCCCTAGGAAAAACAACTAACCTGGAAAATAGATCTAAGAGAGATAATCTAAGGATTATTGGATTTCCTGAAAGCCATAATGAAAAAAAGAACCTAAACACTATCTTATAGGAAATCATTAAAGAAAACTACTCTAGTGTTTTAGAATCACAGGGTAAAATAGCCATCAAAAGAATTCATGGATCACCTCCTGAAAGAGACCCCAAAAGTAAATCCTTAAGGAATATTGTGGCTAAATTTCAGGATTATCACACAAAGGAAAGGACATTGCAAGCAGCTACAAAGAAACAATTTAAATACTGAGGACCCAAAATTAGGATCACCCAGGACCTATCAGCTTCCATATTAAAGTATCGAAGGGCCTGGAATCAGATATTCTGAAAGGCAAAGAAACTTGGATTACTGCCAAGGATAAGCTATCCTACTAGAATGAGCATTATCTTTCAAGGAAAAAGATGGACATTTAACAATATAGATGAATTTCACTTATTTTTAATGAAAAGACCAGATCAGAATAAAAAATATAACCCCCAAATACAGAATTCAAGAGAAGCGTAAAAAGGTGAAAAGCAAAGAACTCTTGGGAACTATATTTCTATTATGGTTATACTTAGAGAATGGGGATATAATTTGATTTTACTTTGATAATATGGGAAAAAAAGTAGAGGTAGAAGGGGGATCGTACTGGAAAAAGAGGGAAAAGGAGGTAAAATAAGGTTTAAAAAAGGAGATTAAAATAAGGTAAAATCTTTTGAAGAGTCAAAGAAAACCTAACATAATTGAGGAAAAGAAGGGAGGGGGATGAGCATTGTGTGAATCTTACTCTCAGATTGGGCTCTAAGAGAGAATGCGAAACATATTTGGTTTCACAGAGAAACTTGTCCCACCTTATAGGAAAGTGGAAGGGAAAGGGGGAAAAGAAAGGGAAAGACTAATATAAAGGAAAATAGAAGAATTCAGGGAAAGTGTAAAAAAGGGGGAGGGGCTCTAAAAGGGGGACGACTGTTTGAGGAAGGTGGTCATCAAAAGCAAAATACTGAGGAGACGGAAAGGGAGAAGGGGGAAAGGGAAGAGAAAAACATAACTTTGGGTAAATAAGATGGCAGGAAATATAGAATTAGTTATTTTAACTGTGAATGTGAATGGGATGAACTCTCCCATAAAACAGAAACAGATAGCAGACTGGATTAAAAGCCAGAATCCTATAATATGTTGTTCATAAAAAACACTCTAAAACAAAGAGATACATACAGAGAGCTAAATTAAAAAAAAAGCAGGGGTAGCAATCCTGATCTCAGATAAAGTAAAAGCAAAGATAGATCTAATTAAAAGAGATAAGGAAGGAAACTATATCTTACTAAAGGGTACCATAGATAATGAAGCAATATCAATACTAACATATATGCACCAAGTAATATAGCAACCAAATTCCTATAGGAGAAGTTAAGAGAGATGCAAGAAGAAATAGACAGAAAAACTATACTAGTGGGGGATCTCAACCCTACTCTCTCAGAACTAGATAAAACAAAGCACAAAATAAGCTAGAAGTTAAGGACATAAACAAAATGCTAGAAAAGTTTGGTATGATAGATCTTTGGAAAAAAGTGAATGGAGACAGGAGTTTACTTTTTTCTCAGCGCTTCATGGAACATATACAAAAACTGACCATATGTTAGGGCATAAAAACCTCAAATTGAAATGCAGAAAGGCAGAAATAGTAAATGTATTTTTTCAGATCATGATGCAATAAAAATCACATGCAATATAAGGCCAGGAGAAAATAGATCAAAAGCAAATTGGAAAGTAAATAATTTAATCCTAAAGAATGAATGGGTGAAAGAGCAAATCATGACACAACCAATAATTTCATCCAGGAGAAAGACATTAATGGGACAATATAACAAAACTTGTGGGACACAGCCAAAGCAGTCTATAGGGGGTAATTTTATATCTCTATATGCTTCCTTTCATAAAATAGAAGAAGAGAAGATCAATGAATTGGGCTTACAATTTAAAAAGCTAGAAAAAGAACAAACTAAAAACCCTCAAATACCAAATTGGAAATTCTGAAGATAAAAGGTGAGATTAATAAAATTGAAAATAAGAAAACTATTAAATTAATAAATAAAACTAAGAGTTGGTTTTATGAAAAAGCAACAAAATAGATAAATCATTACTTAATTTAATTAGAAAAAGGAAAGAAGAAAATAAAATTGTTAATCTCAAAAATGAAAAGGGAGAACTCTCCATCAATGAAGAAGAAATTAGAGCAATAATTAGGAGTTACTTTGCCCAACTTTATGCCAAAACAATTGATAATCTAAATGAAATGGAGGAATATCTATAAAAAATATAGATTGCCCAGGTTAGCAGAAGAGGAAATAAATTATTTAAATAGCTCCATTTTAGAAAAAGAAATAGAACAAGCTATTCATCAACTCCCTAAGAAAAAATTTGAAGGGCCAGATGGATTTACATGTGAATTCTACCAAACATTCAAAGAACAATTAATCCCAATACTATATAAACTATTTGAAAAAATAGGGAAAGAAGTTATTTTACCAAATTCCTTTTATGATACAGATATGGTGCTGATAAAGCAGGTAGGGTGAAAACAGATAAAAAAATTATAGAAAGATTTCCCTAATGAATATTGATGCAAAAAATGTTAAATAAAATATTAGCAATGCAATAACAGAAAGTCCAAATAGGATTTATAGCAGAAATGAAGGGTTGGTTCAATATTAGGAAAACTATCAACATAATCAAATACATTAATAGCCAAACTAACAAAAATCATATGATTTCCTCAATAGATGCAGAAAAAGCATTTGATAAAGTGCAGCACCCATTCCTATTAAAAACACTAGAGAGTACAGGAATAAATAGACTTTTCCTTAAAATGATCAGTAGCATATATTTAAAACCATCAGCAAGCATTATATGCAATGGGGACAAACTAGAACCATTCCCAATAAGATCAGGAATGAAACCATTGTCACCATTACTACTGTATTAAAAACGTTAGCTTTGGCATTAAGAGAAGAAAAAGAGATTAAAGGAATTAGAATAGGTAATGAGGAAATCAAACTATGACTCTTTGCAGATGATATAATACTTGGAGAAGCCTAGAGACTCAACTAAAAAACTACTAGAAACAATTCACAACTTTAGCAAAGTTGCAGGATTCAAAATAAATCTACATGAATCATCAGCATTTTTATATATTACCAACAAAGTTCAACAGCAAGAAATACAAAAAGAAATTCCATTCAAAATAACTGTTGATAGTATAAAATATTTGGGAATCTATCTACCAAGGAAAAGTCAGGAACTATACAAACAAAACTACAAAATACTTTCCACACAAGTAAAGTCAGACCTAATCAGTTGGAAACATATCAAATGCTCATGGGTAGGCCAAGTAAATATAATAAAAATGACAATACTACCTAAATTAATCTACTTATTTAGTGTCATACCAATCAAACCCCCAAGAAATTATTTTACAGATCTAGAAAAAAATAGTAGCAAAATTCATCTGGAAGAACAAAAGATCAAGAATTTCAAGGGAATTAATGAAATAAAAAGCCAATATAGGTGGCCTAGCTATGCCAGATCTAAAACTATTATAAAGCAGTGGTCATCAAAACTATTTGGTACTGGCAAAGAAATAGAGTAGTTGATCAGTGGAATAGGATAGGATCACAGGGCAAACTTGGCAATAACTATAGCAATCTAGTGTTTAATAAACCCAAAACCCCCAGCTTTTGGAATAAGAATTCACTATTTGACAAAAACTGCTGGGAAAATTGGAAGGGAAATATGAAAGTATGGAAGAAATTAGGGCTTGGCCCATACCTAACACCACATACCAAGATAAAATCTAAAGGGGTTCATGATTTAGACATAAAGAGTGATATTATAAACTAATTAGAGGAACATAGGATCATTTACCTCTCAGATCTGTTGAGAAGGAAGGAATTTGTATACAATGAAGAACTGGAACTCTTAATTGAACACCATATACATAATTTTGATTATATTAAATTAAAAAGTTTTTATACAAACAAAACTAATAAAGATAAGATTAGGAGGGAAGCAGTAAATTGGGAAATCATTTTTACATTTAAGGGTTTTGATAAAGGCCTCATTTCTAAAATATATAAAGAATTGACTCAAATTTATAAGAATTCAAGCTACTCTCCAATCAATAAATGGTCAGAGGATATGAGCAGTCAGTTTTCAGATGAAGAAATTAAAACTATTTCTAGTCATATGAAAAGGTGCTCCAAATCACTATTGATCAGAAAAATGCAAATTAAGACAACTCTAAGATACCACTAAACACCCGTCAGATTGGCTAAGGATTGACAGGAAAAGATAATGATGAATGTTGGAAGGAATGTGGGAAAACTGGGACACTAATACATTGTTGGTGGAACTGTGAACAGATACAACCATTCTGGAGAGCAATTTCAAACTATGCTCAAAAAGTTATCAAACTGTGCATACCCTTTGACCCAGCAGTGTTTCTTTTGGGCTTATATCCCAAAGAGATCTTAAAGAAAGGAAAGGGCCCCACATGTACACAAATGTTTGTGGCAGCCCTTTTTGTAGTGGCTAGAAACTGGAAACTGAGTGGATGCCCATTAATTGGAATTGGAGAATGGCTGAACAAATTATGGTATATGAATGTTATGGAATATTATTTTGTATAAGAAACGACCAGCAGGATGATTTCAGAGAGTCCTGGAGAGACTTGCATGAACTGATGCTGAGTGAAATCAGCAGAACCAGGAGATCATTGTACACAGCAACAAGAAGACTATGTGATGATCAATTCTGATGGACATGGTTCTCTTCAACAATGAAATGTTTCAAACCAGTTCCAATTGTTCAGAGATGAAGAAAGCCATATACACCCAGGGAAAGGCTTGTGGGATCTGAGTGTGGACCATAACATAGCATTTTCATGCTTTCTGTTGCTGTTTTCTTGCATTTTGTTTTCCTTCTCAGGTTTTTTTTTTCTTTTTCTTGTAGATCCAATTTTTCTTGTACAGCAAGATAACTATATAAATATGTATACATATATTCAATTTGTCATATATTTTAACATAATTAACATGTATTAGACTACTTACCATCTAGAGGATGGGGGGAAGGAGTGAAATATTTGGAGCAGAAGGCTTTGCAAGGATCAATGTTAAAAAATTACGCATGCATATGTTTTGCAAATAAAAAGCTTTAATAAAAAAAAGGGAAAAAAAGTACTTTGCTTAGCCTAGAGAGCCCAAACCCAGAGATAAAATGAGGAATTAAGTTTAAAAGCAATTGAGAGTTCTAGGAATGTACCAACTAGTTCTGCAGTTCTGCCTAAGAGTTAGGGGCAGGATACAACCTAAACAAAAGCAAGGTCAGCTAACCATTAAATAAATTAAGAGAAAGATTTTCATTCAGTCAGAGAAAAGAAGAGGCCAGGACACATTAAGACCTAGTCTCATATGTTATAGGCATAAAAGCAAGGTTTACATTTTAAAAAATAATTGTGTAATTTTATATCTCTTGTTTAATACAAGGCCAAATCAGCAGTATTGCTCCCCAAAGTCCTCAGAAAACCTAAAGGAACCTAAAAGGCACTTAGTCAGAGATAACAGGGCCATAGAGAAGTTGGAAACCTTTATCTCTTCATTCCTGGAGAGTTGGAAGCCCCCTCATCTTCATTTGAATTCTTCAAATCAAACTATAGACTGGACTCAATGGAAGACTTCTGGAATGGAGGAACAGAGATAAACATAGAAAGGCTAGCACTGTAACAAATTTTGTCAATGGCCAAGGAAAAAAAGCTAAATTATGATGGTTCCTTTTCTTGGATACCAGAGGCAGAGGGCCAAGGGATATGCCAGCTCATCCTCTTGCCCCTGTTGATGAGGGACATGAAAGAAAAGAGAAAAAAAGCAATCAGCTTTACAGAAAATGGCAAGAGAGATGCTATCTTCTTCAGGAAACAAGGTTTCTAAGAAAAATAGAAAGATGGGGGGAATAAGAAAGAAAGTAAGAAAGAGAGAAGAAAGAGAAAAAGAAAGAGACAAAGGAAGAGAGAGATGGAGGGAGGGAGACAGACAAGAAGGAAAAAGGGAAGAGAGTAAGAGAGAAAGAAAGAGAGGAAACAAAAAAGGAAGAAAAGAAGAAAGGAGGTAAGGAAGAAGGAAGGAATATAGGGACTTAAGAGGGTTAAAGCTTAGCTTATTATTGAATATGAGGGATACTGAAAGATCAATGTGAATTTGAATAAATATTTTTCAGAACCTATTATGGGTCAAGCACTGTGCAAAGCACTGAGGATACAAAGAGAAATAAAAGACAATTCTTCTCTCATGAACCTCCATAATCTAATGGAGGAAACAGCAAACAATGGAATATGTGCAAAGATACTCTATGTGGGATATATTGGAAATAATCAAAAGATTATTAATGTTGATTGAGAAAAGCTTCCTATAGACAGTAGGATTTTTGTTAAGACTTAAAGAAAGTCAGAAAAGTCAGAAGATGAAGATGAAGAGCAAGAGCATTCCATAGATGGGAGAAAGCCAAAAAAATGTCCAGTTGAGAGATGGGGAACATGCTCTGCCTTAACCAATAAAACCTCATCTAATAACAAAAAAATCTCAGGCAATGAAGGTCCCTAAGACATGTCCTGGACAGTTCCTATGAGAAGGAAATAAGAATTCAGCAGGAGAAGCCTGAGTCTTGAAGAGGGGAATAGGAGGAAGTAGCATTTCTCCAAATGTCATAACCTGGAATAATACTCAGACTGAACCATACCAGTTGCTGTTCTGCATCATATCGGAGGAGAGTTAAACATCAACAGCAACTCATCACCACTTCCATATCTACTCCCAAACCACCTAACAAGCATTTGCCTAGTAGATCCAAACCACAAAATATGGCCATGAGAGCTTTCTTTCAAATGGTCAACAGCGTCAATCTACTACATACCCACTAGTGGTTCAAAAGGAAACTGGACAATGAAAGTAAGTGGTATGAACCAAATGAGTACAAAGGGATGTTAAAATATAATTGCTATTTGGATGGAGAATGGCAAAATCCCCAGTGTGGCTCCACCACTTGTGAGTAATATGGTTCAGGAGCATATGTGTCCATAAGAACTTTGCCATTTCCCAAACCCCTATTATACAGCTCCCTGGAAAGATATTGGGTGAATACAGCTATATAGATACATCCAGCCATTTTTATTTACCACCTTAATGCATATTCATGAAGTACTTTACTGTAATCCTTTCAGGCACTCTCACTACTGTGTGTAACAATTAAACTATTCCCCAATCCCCTTTTGAGAGAAAATGCCATAATGTACATCTGTTTATTCCCTGCATGTTCTGCAGTTGGTTTTCCTTACCCAGAATGTTTATGGCCTGCTGCTAAAAAGAAATGCCACCCCAACCCCATCCCACCACACTGGAGACCAGGTTTCAGCACTGAGAGGGAATATGAAAACATGGCTCACTTCTAAAATCATAACAATAAGTGGCTGCCTCTGAGAACCAGCAACAGTTCTCTTCTTTTGACTCATCTTGCTTTAATGGGCAATAATCTAGCAGACACAGGTAACATTCTCATGAAAATGAACTTTTAGTCAAATAAAAGTCTGAAGCTCCCAAATCTATACATTCAACTTAAAGTTACTAAGGCATGGCAGACTATTAAGAGAGTTTTGGTAATGACAAAATTATTTGAAATAACTTAATCTCATATAGAATTGTTTCTATCAACACAGTCATCATCAGTGAAAAAGGCATTGCCAAATATTCTGAACCATCAACTCCTGTGACTTATTCACCTGTTTTTCTGTGCCTGTCTGCATCATTTTTCATATCACTCAATAGCTTCTCTAGCAATTCATTTTTTTTCACTTTGTGGAAGATTTGACTTGGCTGTTTTTTAATTTTTTTATTTTCCCCAGATTCTTCATTTTTTTCTTTGTTTGGAGCTTTACATACTTTTTTGTTGATTCTTATTGATTTCTAGGCATGGATACAAATACTATTTGTATGTGTTTGTATACACATGTATATTATATACATATACATATATATAATTATTTGTGTGTATATGTACATTAAATATACCTACACATACATATGCCTGCATATTTGCATGTGTATACAATATGTCTGTTTCTAAAAATCAGTATATATTAACATATGCATGCACACATGCATTCACATAAATAGATGTATTATGTCAAAAAATTTGAGAGACAGTTTCTGGATAATTCATCATTATTATGCTAGTGAGTAATTCATGAAAGGATGGGCATTTAGCTCTCTTTCCAAAACAACCCCTTAATAAATCCATTCAACACCTACAAATCCTTGGAAGAGTGGGAGTTCCAGAATATAAGAATCAACTCTGGTTAACAAGTAATGAGAATGAATATTATAATGAGAGGTGGACCTATTCTAATGAGAGGCTGAGGGGACTTGAGTGATTACATCACTTAATTCCTGACTACCCCCAGCCCTAGGCAATCTAGACAAAGGATGCACCCTCTCCACCTCCCTCAAACATGAGTAGAATCCAATGGGCTGAAATTCAGGACCACCTCCATTAAAACTTTGTTTTTTATAGTAAATGGGGCAACAACTCCATTTAGATAAAATGGTCTAGGTGGGGTAAATTTGGGGGCAGGATCAGGGATCTCCTTAAAAGAGTAGACTTTTAAGAAAAAAGAAAAAAATCCTGAATCTCCTCAATAATTGCTTACTTGGTTATTATTTTTTCAGCACATATATATATATACATATATCCAAAAATACTTTTTAAAAAAATTATCTACATAAAAAATTTCCTATTTGGTTGCAGTCTTTCTCTGCTCCCTATCCTCTAAGAATATGACTGCTTCAGTATCAAGAGGAATGACCTAAAGGTAAATGACTTCAGTTCCCTAATTGGGTGACTGGATCCTTTAAATTTGTCTTTATTCTATTTCCATGCTTGAGAGAGCAAAACGTTTTCAGGATTCAGCAAAAAAAAAAAAAGAAAAAAGAAAAAAAAAGGGAAAGAAAAAAAAGCACTAGTTGCCATAGTCATTTAACGTAACTCTTACCTTGGGAAGATTCACTAAGTATAAGGCAATAACAGCAATAATAAATGTTGTTTAGACTAAGGGTTCATCTGCTCTTTTCATTAAAAAAAAATGTGGTCATTTCCCGGCAGAACAGGCCTTGAGCCAATTAGTGAATCAGATTGTTTGTCTCAGGCAGCCTCCTACTTCTCTGCCTGTCATACATCTCTGCTTCTTAGTGTTCAATTCTACTTTCTGGCCATGGGAGCTCAATGTCCCCATATACTTTCCATCCTTTCTCCCACGTCTAGGGCCATCTCCAAGCATCCTGATTTCTATCTGGCCACTGAACCCAGATGGCTCTGGAGGAGAAAATGAGGCTGCTGGCCTTGCCCAGCCCTCCCTCATTTAAATCCAAATCACTTGCATGTCATAGCATCACCTCCCTAATGTCATGGTCCTCTTTGAAAACAATTTCTATTTGAATGAAGCCTACTAACCCATTTACACAAAGAAAAATATAATATTGTTGGAAATTCAGACATCATTAATAAAGAAATGTTTGGGGTTGTTTTTTGAGATCTTCCTGGACACTTCAGAGCTATCCACTCATCTCTATGTGGAGCAGCTCCTCATATAGAATTCCTTAGTATGGTGTAAAGGGTTTAGTTTTTCTTATTTCTTAAATTAAATCATTAAAAATTTTCCAGAATCTGAAATGCTAACTCTTTCTCTCTTTGGTCTTGGTCACACAGAGAAGGGACTATCACACAAAAGCCAAATAGCAAAAAGAAGAAAGAAAAATTGCTGCTGCCTTTAAAAAAATAAAACCATCATCAAAATAATGCCCAAGTTAACTGAATTACAAGCAGCATTATATATCATATATATACAAAAGTTAGTATATATATATATATATATGTATATATATATATGTTAGTATGTACAATGCTGCTTATAATTTGGTTAATCATGAGATGGAAATAGGAATAGGAATTCAAAAGAGATATTCCCAGATTCAGAAGGAGTTCAAGGAAAGGAATTTCCAGTCTCAATCCTAAGGGACAATTTACCTTATTCTAATTCTCCTAATTCTATACTACCTTACCTTAAAGAATACTTTTCAAAATCAATAAACCTTTGGTACTCATTCACTGCTCAGTCTTAGTTGCAGTCATTTTCACACTATACTCAATTCCTAAGAACCTGAATTAATTTGGAAGTTACTTTATAGAGCCAAAATAAACAGGGACAGAAGAAATTATCTTCCAATGGGAGGAGGTGGAATGGTTATTCCTTATCTCTACTGGCCAGCCAGAGTAGAATTAGTCACCTGAGAGAGTCAAAGCTCTTCCCAGAATCTGGATCTAAGGCAGGCCTGGGCCAACCATCACTTTATTTCTCTCTCTCTCTCTCTCTTTTTTTTAATAAAGCTTTTTATTTACAAAACATATGAGTGATTTTTCTACATTGACCTTTGCAAAAACTTTTTTTGCCAAGCTTTTCCCCTCCTTCCCCCCACCCCCCACCCCTAGATGACAGGTAATCTAATACATGCTAAATAGGATAAATTATATGACAAATACAATACATGTATACATATCTATACAGTTATCTTACTGCACAAGAAACATCAGATCTAGAAAGAGAAGAAGAAAAAACAACCTAAGAAGGAAAACAAAATGCATGGAGATATTCACAGAAAGCGTTAAAATGCTCTGTTGTGGTCCGCACTCAGTTCCCACAGGCCTGTCTCTAGATGTATATGACTATCTTCAGCGCTGAACATTAGGAACTGGTTTGAATCACGTCGTTGTTGAAGAGAACCATGTCCATCAGAACTGATCATCATATAGTCTTGTTGCTGTGTACAATGATCTCCTGGTTCTGCTGATTTCACTCAGCATCAGTTCATGCAAGTCTCTCCAGACCTCTGAAATCATCCTGCTGGTCGTTTCTTACAGAACAATAATATTCCATAACATTCATATACCATAATTTATTCACCATTCTCCAATTGATGGGCATCCATTCAGTTTCCAGTTTCTAGCCACTACAAAAAGGGCTGCCACAAACATTCTTGCACATGTGGGGCCCTTTCCTTCTTTTATGATTTCTTTGGAATATAAGACCAATAGAAACACTGCTGGGTCAAAGGATATGCATAGTTTGATAACTTTTTGAGTATAGCTCCAAATTGCTCTCCAGAATGGTTGGATCCGTTCACAGTTCCATCAACAATGTATCAGTGTCCCAGTTTTCCCACATCCCCTCCAACAGTTATCATTATCATTTCCTGTCATTTTAGCCAATCTGACAGGTGTGTAGTGGTATCCCAGAGTTGTCTTAATTTGCATTTCTCTGATCAATAGTGACTTGGAGCACCTTTTCATGTGACCGGAAATAGTTTCAATTTCTTCGTCTGAAAATTGTCTGTTCATATCTTTTGACCATTTATCCATTGGAGAATGGCTTGAATTCTTATATATTTGAGTCAGTTCTCTATATATTTTAGAAATGGGGCCTTTATCAGAACCTTTGAATGTAAAAATATTTTCCCAGTTTACTGCTACCCTTCTAATCTTGTCTGCATTCATTTTGTTTGTACAAAAACTTTTTAACTTGATATAGTCAAACTTATCTATTTTGTGATTAATGGTGACCTCTAGTTCTTCTTTGGTCACAAATTCCTTCCCCCTCCACAGGTCTGAGAGGTAAGCCATCCTACATTGTTCTAATTTGTTTATAATATCATTCTTTATGCCTAGATCATGAATCCATTTTGACCTTATCTTGGTATATGGTGTTAGGTGTGGGTCAATGCCTAATTTCTTCCATACTAGTTTCCAATTATCCCAGCAGTTTTTGTCAAATAGTGAGTTTTTATCCCAAAAACTGGGGTGTTTGGGTTTATCAAGCACTAGATTACAATTGTCATTGGGTATTTTGTCCTGTGAACCTAACCTATTCCACTGATCCACTACTCTATTTCTTATCCAGTACCAAATGGTTTTGGTGACCACTGCTTTATAATATAGTTTTAGATCTGGTGCAGCTAGGCCACCTTCATTTACATTTTTTTTTTCATTAATTCCCTTGAAATTCTTGACCTTTTGTTTTTCCAGATGAATTTTGTTGTTATTTTTTCTAGGTCAGTTAAATAATCTCTTGGGAGTTTGATTGGTATAGCACTAAATAGATAGATTAGTTTAGGTAGTATTGCCATCTTTATTATATTCGCTCGACCTATCCAAGAGCACTTGATGTTTTTCCAATTGTTTAGATCTGACTTTATTTGTGCATCACTTTATTTCTCACCAAGCTACAATCTAGATTCCTCTATCACAAACCTGTGAAGGGCATCTTCTCACTAGACCATTTCAGCTGTTCATGTTGTATTCCTTCATAAAGGCAGGGGTTATCTTTTCTTTTTTTAGCCTTGTATTCTCAGCACTTAGCACTGGACCTGGCACCAAGTAAGTACTTAACAAATTCTTGTTGACTAACCGAGGCAGCATGGAACAGTGTTTCCAGAATTAGAGTTGAAGGCATCCCCTCCCCTTAATTTTGCAATTTACCTGATAATAGATAAAGTGACATGTGCAAGGACATGCAACTAAATCTGAAGTCAGATTCTAACTAAGGTTATCGAATCTAGCATTGTCCACTTCCATATAACACTGATCTAATCCTAAAGAACTGTGAGATGATATAGGCTAAGTGCTTTGTCGATTTTTAAGTGCTGTATAAAAGTAAGCATTTGTAATGGGGTACATGAGTCTGCCCAATAGTATCTATGACTTATGAAGTTCATAGAGACGGAGCCCAGTAATTCCAAAATGAAGAAAAGACATGAGTCAAGTAAAATGTAGTACCCCAAGCCCCTCACACTCTATAAAACTTGACTTTTGATCCTGTTATTAACTAATTGTTGAGCTGTCATTGCATGGGGATTTGCCTTTCTCCTAGCAGTTTGCAAGACAAAAGGTCTAGTATAAATCCGAGCCCTTCTATCCAAAGATCTTTAGGTCTCAGTTTTCTGGGATTAAACCAGAAGTTCTCTAAATTCCCATCAAAACCCAAACGATGGACTAGTAAATCAAACTAGGTCATCTTCTGTCTTAGTCCTTGCTTAGCCTTTAATCACTGAATGGGTACTGCCTCACACTCAACAAAGTGAGATCTGAGAAACGCCTTAAATTAAAAACCACAAGGTTTCCCATTGAATCTGGGACCATGTGCAGTCAACCTGACTTCTCCTGTACTCTGATGACTGGAGGAAAGGGTGAGAGTGATGACTTTACATAACCCTGCCTCACTTAAAGTCAAGTCATCATCCTCCTAAAGTCATTAGTGCTCTTCTACAATGAAGGATGACTTAACACTCTAAAATCCCAACTAATTATAAATCCTTTAACCCCTGATATTAGTGGCTCTCTTGTAGTTTACACCTGTGAATTTTTCTTGGGCATATTCTATTCTATAGTGCCTCTATCCCAAACCCTGAGGCTATTCTTACAGAAGCCAAACAAGTAGTCCATCTAACTGATTCCCTTCTGCTCAAATCAGAACGAGGTAAGACACAGGGCACTCTGGAAAACACTTGGTACTGGGCAAATTGCAAGAAGGAAGTCTTTCTTCTCTGCTTCCTATCTCTTCTTCTATCACCTTTCTCCTAGATATTTTCTTCTTCCCATTGTGAAGATCCAATGTTTTCATTATGTTCCTTCCCACAAGAGATAATATAGTTTTGACAAATTCATTCGATCTAAGTTATTGACTCAATAACCAAAAACTCTCACATTTTAAAAGGTTGAAGCTGGAAAAGGAAAGCTTAATCCAAAAGACTGAATAAATTAGAGGTGGGACTTAAGATGGTTCCCTTTGTGAAAGACATTATATTCTCTCATATATTAAATGAAGTGATTGCTAATGGATTTGGAGTCACATGATCAGAGCTCAAATCACTCTAATATTAATTGTGTGACCTTGAACATATTCCTTTGCCCCTCTCTCCATCCAAGCTTATATTTTCTAATTTGGAAAATGAAAGGGATAGGAACAAAAGATCTCTAAAATCTGTTCTGGCTCTAAATATATAATCTCTAAACTCCCATTAAAAAAAACTAATCTTTTCTGGTTCTACAAAGATCACACAGTCAGCTTACCTTCCTCCATATAAAGGCAGTCTATGGCTTGTAGATGCCAGTCATTTATATTCCTTGGTGGCAGAAAGAAATATGGCATGGTCACAAGACCTGAATTTGAGCACCAGCTCTGATACATCTTGGCATTGTGATTATGAGCAACTGATTTAATTTCCCTGAGCCTTCTTTAATTATAAAGTGGGAATTAGAATGTTTGTAATAGCTTCATTATGGGGATTGTTTTTAAATAACTTCTTTATAAGTCTATAACAAAATTTTCTGTATAAATCAATTATCTACAAACCTAATTTTAAAAAAAAACTAGTATTATATGTTAAATCTAACATGTAACCACTATGTTATTGGTTGCTGGAGGAAAAAAGATAATTTTCATTCCTTTCCCATTCAATCTGTTCTACACAGAACTGAGTTAATGGTAATTGAGAATGGGTTATTAAATGTACATCCAGCTATTAAAATCATCAAAGTCTTTAAGGAGAACATTAACAGAGAAATCTATTTCATTTAGTAGAAATTTAACTACTTGTTATAGTTGGAAGAGTTACTACTTGCTTCTATTAGAGGAGTCACATAGGTACATGCATACATATAGATATAGATATAGATGTATATCTCACTAATATATCACTGATTTGCCCAAGAGATGCAAATATTATGACATAATTCCTCTTTGCAGAGTTTATGTGCTAATGGAGAAGCCAAACACATATGGAAATATATACAGAATAAATATTGAAATAACATGTACAAGTAAATACAAAGTTATTAAATAAACATAATTTGGGAGGGAAATCACTAGAAGCTGGGAAATATTGCGGAAAATTAGAAGAAGGAGTACTTGCTTTGTGTATTAAAATCAGAAAAGAATTTCAAAGGAAAGATTTGAAGAGGAAACAAATCCAGGCTCAGCAGACATCCAATGCAAAGTTGTAGTGTGATGGTTCATAGTTTGAAAAAATTCAATAAGATTCTCTTATAATCACAAAAGAGTTTATTTACATTCTAATTGATAGACTATACTCTAAGAGAGTCTAGCAATTAGAAAGAGTTTGAGAAGAGTTTTACATGCAGAAAACATGGGGCTTAGTACACTAATAGCCTACAAGGTTGTAAATTATAAAAGAGAGATAAGGAAGGAGCTAGGATGTGTTTTCATCCAGGTAAGGAAACAGGAGGTCAATCAGACAAAACTGGAGCTTTTGCACAGAACAAATAAGAAGCAACATACAAGAGGTTTTATTATTGAACACTTCTTAACTAGATATACAGTTTTGAGTAGACCCTGGACTCTGACCCAATATCTCTCTCCTTTCTGTCTTTTGGGGAAAGAAAATTCATCCATTTAATTAATGGGCATCCACTCAGTTTCCAGTTTCTTGCCACTACAAAAAAGGCTGCACAACATTTTTGCACAGGTAGGTCCTTTTCCCTTTTTTAGATCTCTTTGGAAAACAAGCCCAGTAGAAACACTGCTGGGTGAAAGAGTATTCAAAGTTTGATAACTTTTTAGCAAATGGAATTTAATAAACTAAAGAATCCCAAATTTCAGGAGATAGAGTAATCATATTTAATATTTAAGTTTCCTAGTCTAAATGAAAATGTTTGAGAGGAAAAGATGATGCTGATCCATTTGCTAAAATCCATGACAAGTGGTCATCCTTAAGCTAATGTATAACAGCTACTGTGATTTTGCATTGAGTGAAAAAAAAACTAATTAAAGTATATACTTTTCCTATAATCTAATAATAGCTGAAATATTATGTGTGCAAAGAAATCCTTTTTCTTAATTTCTTGCCTAATTTTATCCAAACCCAATTTTTCTGTGCTTAAAAATCATAGTAGTCTCTTTTTCAATTTTTTCCACTTTCCCCCAAGCTGATTCAGCATTTATGCCTTGACCAAATTAAATTGGGGATTTCATTAATTGTGCACTGAATGCAAGCAACATTTAGATGGTGATTGGATCATCCAATATCTCTTGTCCAGATTTCTTATGCAATGAGCCCCATAAATTTGTAAAAATCACTCCTACCAAGGGTGGCAATTAAGTCCCCAAGAGTCTCCCAAATAAAAGGAAGAGTTTAAAATTACATGTCTATGAGCATTTTCTAATTGATCAATACATCTTCTACCGCTTTTAGTATATTAATGGAATTTGGGATAAATGGAGAAGAAGGATTGCAAATAAACTCCTTGCAAATCCAAATATACACGAATCACATGGCCCTCTGGGTAAAGCTTTTATTTTCAAAAAACCATGTTTTCTTAGGGATTTCTTCCCAAGTTCAGTTGGTTTCCATTTCCTTGTTGGTGTAATTGCACTATTCATTTTTGCACTAGTGGAAAGTGCATCAGCTTTGGAGTAAGGCAACTTGGGTTCAAATCTCATGTGTATCACTTACACCCTGTATAACCTTAGTGGAGCCACATCATTTCACTGAGCCTCAATTCCTCTCTTTAAAAATTCAAGGGGTTGGATTGGATGACATCTAAGGTTCCTTCAAATACTGAGTGTTTATCTCTTTTTCTCTAAATCTACCACAGTGCTCTCCATTATCCATTCTGATTGTCATGAGAAAACAAGAATTGGTATGAAAATTTCTGAGCTTTAAGTCAGAAGAAAACAGGACCTGCATTCTGACTCTGATGCAATAAGAAATTGTTTAATTTCTCTGAACTTCCATTTACTTATCTATAAAATGAGGACAATAAGAGAATCTTATCTGACAAGATCAGGGCATAGCCATTAGAAATGATAAAACATTTTAAGGATGAAGACATTAAATGAAATGGAGGAAAATGTGAAACATCACTATAGATTGCAGTGATTTAGCATCTACTAGAATCAATCAATAAATAACCATATATTACACACCTACTATGTGTCAGGCACTGGGGATACACAAAGGAGCAAAGAACAAGATACAGCTAGATGGTACAGTGTATACAACACCAGCTAGAGTCAGAAGGACCTAAGTTCAAATCTGGTCTCAGAATACTTGACACTAGCAGTGTGACCCTGGGCAAATGACTTAATTCCAATTGCCTCACATAAAAAGAAGCAGCAGCAAAAGATAGCCCTTGTCCTCAATCTAATCCACCACAATCATTTATCACAAATTGTTCCCTTGACTTCTTGTTCTTTGTACTACAAAAAAAGAGCTGATATAAATATTTTGTAATCTTTTAAATTTTTGTTTGATCTCTAATAAGGTGATAACTCATAGTTGTTTTAATTTCTGTAACAGTAGTGATTTAGAGCATTTTTTCATATGACTATAGATAGCTTTAATTTCTTCTTTTGAAAACTATCTGTTAATTTAATCATTTATCAGTTTTTGAGAAATGGCTTTTATTTTTATAAATTTGACTCCATTTCCTATGTATCTGAGAAATGAGGCCTTATCAGAGAAATTTGCTATAATTTTTATATTACATCGTTATATATGGTACCTTTTAGCAAAGTATAATTTTCTTTATTATCTTTTTAGATCAGATCTATTTTTGCTTTCGCTTTGATTGAGATCCTGATTTTTTTATTTGAGCTGAAGCACATTAGGTCCTGATCCAGCTCTTTATATTAATTCTGTGTGTATCTGTTTCAAGAGTATTTCTTGTAAAGTTAGCTTTTTTACCTCCTTTTACATTTGGCCAATTCAACTTTTAAATGAATTGTTTTGTTCACTTCATTTTTGAGTCATTAGCTTCTATTTGCCCAATTCCAATTTTTAAGGAATTATTTTCTTCAATGAATTTTGTACCTCTTTTTTTCCATTTTTTTCCAATGGAAATACATTTCTTTTCCTTCTCTTGATTTTGTTTTACTGTACTTGGTTTCTCATGGAGCCATTAGCTTTCACTTGCTCAATTCTAATTTTTAAGAAATTGGATTACTATTAGCACAGCTTTATAGACTATGTAAGTGTAACACATAATAAAGTAAGATAAGCATATCCCCATGTCCTGTGGTGACTGTGAAGTTTCTCCCAGTGGAGGCTGGAAGCCGGAGACGTCGGAAAGCCTGGTGAGATTCTGGAGGACTTCCTTCCGGGGGTGGAGCCATGGTGGCGGATATCATACAGGAGTCTCTGTAACCTCCTCTAATCTCCCCTCAAACCAACAACATATGAAGCCTCTAGACTGATTCTGAAGCAAAAAAAAATCCACAATATCTGGAGAACAACATGATTCTAGAAGAAGATACTCTGGAAGAACCTCAAAACAGGTCTGTTTTAATTGGGCAGGGGGGTGGTCTACTGAACCCAGACTGCAGCACAGGGAGAACGGGGCAGGGAGCTGGAGCAGGGAGCTGGAACAGGAGTCGGAACAGGAGTGGGGGCACTGTGCTTTTCACACACGTGGGAGTCTTCTGGGGGCCTCTTGGAACAATCTGTCCTGATTGTGGGCAGGTGCTTTGGAGGGTCTGCCTTTTGAGGGGGATAGATTGTGAACCACTGAACCCCTGATGAGCATTGGACCTAGCTGCCATTACACAGCACCTTAAAGCAATCAATCAAACAACAGGACTGATCAGCACCAGAAATAATTCAATCAGCAGAACTGCCCAGTACCTGAAATAATTCAATCAGCAGAACCACCCCAGGATGAACTAAAGCAGAACTGCCCAGCACCTGACATAATTCAATCAGCAGAACTGCCCAGTTCCTGAAATAAATCAATCAGCAGAACTGCCCCAGGGCAAATTAAAGCAGCTGTCCCACCTTTGCCCTAAACAGACCTCACACCTTTAAAAAAATGAATAAAAAACCAAAAAGAGCTCTCACCATAGACAACTTTTATGGAGAGAGGGAAGAACAGACCTCAAATCCTGAGGCCCCTAAAGGTAAAGCAACTCCAGAAAAAGCCCCAAAGAGAGACATAAATTGGTCTCCATGTCACAAGGCTTTCTTTGAAGATTGCATAAAAAATCTTAAAAGAGAGTTAGAAGAAACATGGGGAAACGAAATGAGATCACTGCAAAATAAAATAGAAAAAATGGAAAAAGAATGCAGTGAACAAAAAAATGTAATTGGTCAATTGCAAAAGGAACTAAAAACAGTAACTGAAGAAAATAAGAC
>JAJPUD010001618.1:294573-321875 GCA_023553655.1 Myrmecobius fasciatus | reverse complement strand
TATACATCCAGAGAGAGGCCTGTGGGAACTGAGAGTGAACCACAACACAGCATTTTAATGCTTTCTGTGAATATTTCCATGCATTTTGTTTTCCTTCTTAGTTTGTTTTTTTCTTCTTGTCTTTCTAGATCTGATGTTTCTTGTGCAGTAAGATAACTGTATAGATATGTATACATGTATTGTATTTGTCATATAATTTATCCTCTTTAGCATGTCTTAGATTACCTGTCATCTAGGGGTGGGGGCTGGGGGGAAGGAAAGGAAAAGCTTGGGAAAAAAAAGTTTTTGCAAAGGTCAATGTAGAAAAATCACTCATATGTTTTGTAAATAAAAAGCTTTATATAAATAAATAAATAAAATAATTTTTAAGAAATTATTTTCTTCAGTGAATTTTGTATCTCTTTTTTCCATTTGTCCAAATCTTCTTTTTTCTGTTTTTTAAAGGAGTTCTTTTATTCAATGATATTTTTTCCTCTTTTATCATTAGGCCAATTCTGTTTTTAATGTGTTGTTTTCTTCATTTTTGTACCTCTTTTATCAAATTGTTTATTCTCTTTTCATATGTTTTTTCATTTCTCATTTTTTTACAATTTTTCCTATACCATGTCTGCCTCTTTAACACCTCCTAGAATTCTTGTTAGACTTGTGTCCAATTCCCATTATTTCTTTAAGACTATGGTTGTAGCTTTTTTCATGTTATTATCTTCTTCTGGATTGATATCTTGTTTTTCTCAGTTAGCATGGGAACTTTTTTATAGTCAAGTTATTTTTTTGTTATTTGACCACATTTTTTTTCCTAATCTATTTCTTAACTTTGAATTTTATGCTAATGTTGGGATCTGTTCACCTGGAAATAGGAAGTTCCAAACTTCAGGCTTTTTGTGCTACTGTTTTCAGAGATAATTTGGGAGCCTGAAAGTTTTCAAGTGTAATCTGGGGAAAGGTGTGGCCACTGCTCTCATGGTTTGCACTCTGGTCTTTACCAGAAAGAGCCCCTGTTCACCTGCAGAGCAGGCGACTAACACTTCTCTTGCCCCAGAATTTATTATTTTCATTCTTAAGAGTGGTGTAAGTATCTTTTTTGTGTATGTCTCTCTGTCTATAGGTCTTTGTCTCTGTCTCTCTCTGTTTCTCTTTTTGTCTGGTTCTTTGGTAAACATTCCATTATTCTGAAGAAAAAAAGACTCATTCTAAAATAAGTAAGAGAAACTAAATAATCTAAATTTCAATTAGAATATTATAAAATGAATGAAATGACTATAAGAGAATCTTTTGCAGTAATGGGCATTAAAATCTATAAAAAATTTGTACTAAGTAAGGATTCTGTAAAAATATTAGAGAACCAAGAACTTTTGCATTTTTATTCAACAACATCTCTGACATTGACCTCTTTTCTCTATAGTCACTCAGTAAGCACTGTTCAGGCTCTCCTCAGCTCCTGCCTAAACAATGAGAATAGCCTCATAGTTATCTTCTCTGCCTCCTGTCTTTTCTCTTTCCAATCATTTATCCATCCAGTTGTCCAAGTGACATTAATTACTAAGGCTAAGTCACTCTCTTGCTCACACCAAAAAAAGAAAAGAAAATCTAGTGGCTCTCTCTTGACTGTAGGATAAAATGCAAGTTCCTCATTTGGAGCATTTAAAATCATTCATAAAATGAATATGGCTAACCTTTCTGTATAATATTTCCCTTCATACACTCTCTATGCCAGCCAAACTGGCCAACTTGCTGCTATTTAACATATGAAAAGCCATCTCTCATTCCTGGAATGCCCTCCCTTCTCACCACACAAATGATCCAAGAATTGGAGTGTTGTGGCAACTTGAATGAATTTAGAACACTCAATTTACACACATTGTGCTTCCATAGCACAATGGAAGGTTTCAAATGCAAATCTAATGGAAAAAACCTCTTGTTCCTTAGGATGCAGCAGCAAAACATAAGATAATGTTCTTCAATTCATTACCACAGATTAATTCTTGTCAGTCTCTATTGTTGGACCATTTGACAGTACCAAGGATTCTGGAGACAAGAATCTTCTTTTCTGAATCTTTCTTAGATGTGACTGTAACACCTGCAGGATCCTGCTGTCTCTCATTATATTAAATTATAACTTTTAAAAATAATTGTGTAATCACTAATTACTTTCAGACTTCCAATTCTAGCAGTCATCACTCCCTAAGTAGCTTTCCTCATTTATAGCTTGTCTCCTATTACTGTACTATCTGGCATCTTTTCATAAAAATCCTCCTTCATTTCTTTAGTCACTCAATATGTCACCCAAGGATGAGTGTGAGGGTGTGGGGTGTGCATGTTGTAATTGTTATTTTTCACTCTTTGCTAAAGCACCAGTGAATCTTTTTTTTTTTTTTGGTCTGTCTTCTACGCCTTTTTGAATGCCACTTCAATAGTTCAGACTAAAGGCCAGTGGAAGCACTAGCTATTCATTGGCTTTTTTTGTCAATTTAGAAAAATGAAATCCACTTCTTTATTTACACTGTCTCTTTGGATGCCCTGACTTTTTGCTGGGTTGATGAGTTTTAATATTTTCTGTAGCACCCACGTGGACTAAATTTCTAAATTCGACTTCCAAAGTTGCTTTTATGAATTCAAGTAGTCACATTTTGCTCTTTTCCTTCAAACTTGCTTACTGAACATTTCTTTGTCATTTTTTTTTCTTAATCATCCTTTATTTTTAAATGGGCACTTCAAGATTGTGAATCTCACGTCTTTTACAATTGCTTTCTTTGATCACAAAAATTGACCATTGTATGATTTATGAGGCAATATGGCACATAGAAAACAAAGAATTTACAATCAATTAAAAGGTTGAAATGTAATTTTGCTTTTGCTGCTTGCTAGCTTATTAAGTAATTGTATATGTTGTAGGTCTCAATTTCTTCATCTCTAAAATAAAAATAAAATTGTATGTAATGTTTCCTCCAGTTCTAAATCTGGGATCCTTTTATCATTTTTTCTGTTTCCACTCCTTTGACAAAAAATTCTCTAGGTCAATGGATAAGTAAAAGAGTAAATAAGGCTTGTTCAGGTCTAGTCTCTGCTCTATAAAATGGAAGAAACCAGAGTCTTCCTTGGTTTACCATTGGGAGAACTCTCTCAGGACTTGCTTTACTGATACTAAAACCAAGAGCAGTAAGCCTAGCCTGTGATATAGTGAGAGGAGACCTGGATGCTATTCAAGTGGAACATTCTTTAGGAAACAATTGCATAGTTCTGCAATAGACATACAAAAATTTCCTGTCTATGATTGACTCTGACAAGTATTTTCTGTGGTAACTAAGAAAAAAAAAGAGAAATAACTGATGCTGGAAAGAAGAGCCAATGGTAAAAGCATCACCATGACCTGTAGAGGATGAATCAATCAGCAATATCAATTAAGTGCTTAGTCTGTGATCTTTATGTGATAGGTACTAGGGGAAATAATAATAATGAAGCAACTCTTATTGATGCCATAGAAATATAAAGTGCATAAATATTTATATACACAAAGTAGTTAGATTAAAGGTGTATGGGTATCAAGGAGGCCTAGTACCTAGTACCAACCTCTTTTCAGGGTTGCTCATCCACCTTTTATAGACACTAATTCATTTCAGGATAACTCAGGGCTCTCTGCTCACTCTATGCCTTTGCCCTTCTTATTCTTTTCCCCATTGGGACCTTCTTTTTGCTCTTTCTTGATCACAAAGATGATATGCAATATAGCTTACATAATAAACCATTAGGATATATTGGGAAGAGGTAGCAGGAATATGAAAAATAAGAGTACTTAGCTTGGATACCGGAAAACCTGAGTTCAAGTTTTGTTTCTAATTCTCTAATTTTGTCCTTCACTCTCAAATAGGACCCATAATATCAGGAAAGTGATGTCTTGGCTTGCAAGTGAATTTGGATTTAAGTAAAGTCTCCAAAATCACCAGTATCACTCTTGTCTCCAGAACCTTGTGGGTCCAGTAACAACATATGGATCAGGATAACTGGGGTGGGGGGAGGCCTAATGCAATAGGATCTTTTTAAACTAAGGTCTTTCCCAGGTCTCAACTTTTCTGAGCCAACACCCAATCACCAATTCATGCTATGAAAGAAATGAGGCAAGAAAATATTTCTTTTACTTGCTCACTAGACTGATGAAATCACAGATTCAAAATAACTAATATTATGTTTCAGATTTTTAACTCAAAATTCAACTAAATATTTGTTGTTGAGAAAGGCTCTCCATTGAGTCTTACTACAATGTTTCATCTCTAGAAGCCATACCAATAAAGTTCTGAGAAATTTTACCATAATAAAATATTATTCTGTCAAGATTATCTGTCTGTTTTCTGACAACTAGCTTCTTTAAGGATAGTAGTGTTTATCACCAATAAGTTTCTGATTTGCTGATGAATTCTTTGGTTGAGAAATTGCCCTCAGGCCCATGGGTGAGATGGTGTTGGTAGAGTGGTAGCAAAGGGGTTAGAGAATAAAGACAAAAACCTCTAGTACCCAAAAAAATGAAGCTGGAAAGTCCTACAACTGTAGAGTTTAGAAGTGAAAGGCTAATCTTTTTTCAGTTGTTATCCAATCATTTCAGTTATTTTCAATTTTATGTGACCCAATTTGAAGCTTTCTTGGCAGATACTAGAGTGGTTTGCCATTTCCTTTTCCAGATTATTTTACAAATGAGGAAACTGAGGCAACCAGGGTTAAATCACTTGTCCAGGGTCGCACAGCTAGTGAGACCAGATTTGAGCTCAAAAAGATAAATCCTCCTGACTGCAAGCCCAAGATTCTATCTGCTACATCATTTTACTGCCCTAGATCTTTGTCAAGTGAGTAGCAAATAAAAATACCTCTGGAGAAAGGACATCATATAGATATCAAAATTCTCACTATAAAAGATACTATAAGACAATCATGGCTTGTCCTTAGAAACATGAACAAAGCAGATGGTAGAGTTGATTTCAAAAAACTTCAAAAACTAGAAGTTTTATGTTAACAAACTCTTGGCTATCTAGTCTTATAATGTTCATAACATCATATATTGAGAACTGGGAAGGTTCTAGAGAACATATAATCTATTTTCTCAAGAAATTTACAATCATTTGAAAGAAATAAGTCCACCTCATATAACATATTGTTTATACATTATACATATATTGTAATTTAATATATTAAATATATGTAAACATAGATGTATGCATTTATGTGTATATGTGTTTGAATAGATAGATAAAACATGTTATCTACTGTCATGTATAATTATGTGCCAAAGTAAATGTTGCAGTCCATAAGTATATTCCAACATTATATACATAGTCAATACTCAATAAATGATTTTCTTCAAATGTAAGCATTGTACAATGAATGGCATATATTTGAGTGCTAATGCCTGGGGAAAAAGTTTTAGCATATAAAAATGTCCAGCAGATGCTTCCCTCAATGATTCTCAAAATGAGAATAAATCTTGACAGCTTTTTCAATAAAGTGGCTTATTGCTTGTTCTTGTGATTCAAAAAAATCACTGATTCTTAAAGCAAGTTGTGAAATGAGCCAGAGGCAGATAAATCAAGGTGTGAACCAGTCTCCCTCCTGGGGGCTCCATAATGCCAATAACTCACTTGTTCAAATGAAATAACCAGACCAGCAAGGGTTCTGGTTCACCCTACTCAATCCAAAGAGTCTTTTCCCTTCTCTCCAATTCTTGTCATTATTTGATGTCAGCTGCTTATCAGAACCTATCAGTTCAAACCTAGTTCACAACACATTCCCCTGGAACTGGAGACACCTAAGGAGATTCAGGGACAGGAGAGAAAGGCTTGTTCTTTCTGCAAAATGACCCTCTCTTTTGGTACTCTCAACTCTCACTGGAGAAAACTCTGTGGACTGAAAGAGGAAACCTGTTTAGAATCTCTCACTTAATAGAGCCAAGAATAATAATTCCATTCCCTGCTTCCAAAGTAATTGTTAGCTATCAAACTATAAAGACAGAAAAAAAATCTGTGTTGGGAAGAAATTTCATTATCTCACAGGATATTAAAGTACTGATATCAAAGTTGTCAACATTTTGATAACAAATATGGCCCTAAAACGATTTCTTCTTGGAATATATCTTTAAAGATCATTTATGAAGCAGTAATATCTCTTCTACCCTGAATGCTAATATTGATTATTAGTCAGCTCCATTAATCAACTGCACAGAGAAAATACTTGGGGAGAAAAGAAACAAAAGTAAAGGGAAAACAAGAATGGGGTCATCTGTCTGATTTCTTCTAAAAGATCTAGCATTTTTGCTGACTATCATTTTCTAAATCTTTTGATTCTAGAATATTAATGATCATTGATTTCATCAGTGTGGATGCTCCTTCCATTAATACCAAATAAACTTTGGTTAATAGCCTTCAGGAAATGCTGCAACTAAATAAGATCATTACTTAGTCAGGTTGGTCCTCTGTTGATGAGTCTCTCTGAGCTTAACTAAGCTTGCCATAATGGGGTAAACCCCCATTCCTAATCAAGTTCATATTAGAAATCTTCCTACCCTGAAAGGAAAGGATCTGCTGGAGGACAGACATCACTAGCATAGTTTTCAAGAAAGTGATGTTGTCATTCCACACCAGAATGAGGCATCCATGCGACTATGATATCCTTAAGAGAAAGACATGTTTTATTTGGGGTGTGTGTTGTTTGAGTAGTTACAGGTAAAAGTTACAGGTAAATGTTTGCCTTTATTTATGTCCTCAGAACTCAGCACAGTTCCTGGAACATAGTAGGTGCTTAATAACTCTTAGTTTACTGACCATAGTGCAATTTTATGTTCTTTCCAAGAGAAAAAATTAACTAAATTACAAAAGAGCCATTCATAGAGTGTTTAAGAATTACTAATTCCTGTAAGGATGCAGTATGTTTTAGTTAAAAGAGCACCAGACAGTGATATAGTTCACAAAAGTTTCCCAAGTTTCTCTGAATTCAGACTATTCATAATTTCTTATGGTTCCATGCTACCCAATTAGATTCAGACTACATGAAACAAAATAGAGAAAATCAAGCAGAATTAAGGAGAGGAGGGGACAAGATAAATATAGTGGTGTAAAAGAAAACAACTCTGAAACACACCAGGATTAGTCAATTGATGTGACCTCAGAAGACTAATGGAAAATAGAAAAAGGTCACATTATAAGGATAAAATAAAGTGAATATTCTCAGGCAGGACCAATATGGTGATCTATTTTGTGTAATTGTACTTCCCATAAGTGGACACAGAACTGGCTGTGGAATCAAAGCAGTTGTTGTTTAGTCATTTTCAGTCATTTCTGACTCTTCATGACCTCATTTGGGGTGTTTCTGGCAAAGATACTGGAGTGGTTTGCCATTTCCTCCTCCAAGTCATTTTACTATTAAGGAAACTGAGGTAATAGGGTTATGTCACTTGCCCAGAGTCACATAGCTAATAAGTGTCTAGAACCAGATTTGAATTCAGGAAGATGAGTTTTCCTGACTTTAGGCCTAATCCTTTATCCAGTGAACTAACTAGCTACCTGCAATACTTCCTATGTGATTTGGGAAAAGTCATTTAATTAATCTGCTTGGTCCCCAGTTTCCTCAGCAGTAAAATTAAGGGGCTGGACCAGAGAGCTTGTGCAGTTACTTCCAGTTCCAGATGTATAGTCCTAAGATGAAACAAAAGCAATGTAAAAATTTTGAAATATTCAGGTTTTAATCATCACTTTAAAAAAAAATAACCAAGCAATAGACCTAAAAGAAACTACTATAGATAACCTCTTTGTACATAAAATACTACAAATGCAATATCAACATATGAAGAAGGCAGCATGGCATACTGAATAGTCGATTATCTGATCTCAGTCAGGAAGTCCTGGGTTCAGATCCTGCCTCTGAGACAAACTGGTTATCTAAGAAAAAGTCAATTCTACATCTTCCCAGAAACCCTCTATAAGTACAAGTTTCAACAAAGGCATAAAGTTACACTGGCAACAGGAGTTTCCTCATCAAAAAATTCTTTATACCAATGAAACATAGATTTACTTTCTATTTCTAACCTTATAGTATTTTAAGCACTTAGCTATTATAGCCCAAATAAGATAATGTAGTAAATAGTTCCTTTGCTCCACTTAATAAGAAAGGATAAACACTGAAAGGCTTGAAAATCTGTTTCATTTTCTGCTTGCTTTCTATCTAGTATTATCCCTAAATATTACACATATGTGATATATGTGTTTGTATATACATATCATACATTCACACATATCTTTATGTAACATACTCTATATTTGGGAAGGTAAATATGGAATATAATTTGAAAATCCATGTTAAGAGCTCATCTCATCTAAACATTTTGACCTTGGTCCATTAAAGTTCATGCTTTATTTGAACTTGCATTCCCCAGGGAAAAAGAAAAGGATGGAAGCAACCTTAACATTTTGAATGCAGAGAGACTCATCTAAAAATTGTCTTAAATTAATCCACAAAACAAAGTAATTTTCTGTTGATAATTATGCTTCTATAAGAGACTTACTGATTTGGGTAAATTTTGTTCTTAATAATCTCTAAATATCAAATGAATACTCCAAAATGTGATTTAAAAATATCACACTAAAGTAAGAACATCTAATTATAAAAGGCTTCAATTATCACAGTAATTATTTCAATAAATAAAATAATAATCCAACATGGCTTATCAAAATAGACTTGTTTTGCCCCTGAGGTTCTCATCTTTCCTAAAGAAGTAGGTTAATCAAAGTTCAAAAAAAAGGCAAAGGAAGTTGGGTTTTAATTATCTGGTTGGTCCATTGCTACATTTTTATGGAGAAATGTTTTATTGAAGCAGATAGAGGGTTTCATTCTGAGGCAAAAAGACCTGGGCACAAGCCCAGTCTCTGACACATACTAGCAGTGGGACCACAGTCAAGTCATTTAATTCCCAGTGTGCCAGCCAACTCTACATTACAAAGTTGATGATGATCAACAGTGGGGAGAATTTCCCACATCCATGAAATCACAGGCTCAGACCAAAAGAAAGTGGGAGGGGGGGTTAATGTTTTTATTATTTGTAATATATCATATTATACAGGGTGATAATAATTAAAACATAACCAGGGGCAAAGGAAGAGGGAAGAAAGACAGAAATAGGATGGAAGACAGACTAGAAAATTAGTTAAGCAAACACCATCTATTGGACCTAGTTGTTATCCATTTGTTTTTATTATTATTATATTTATATTTTTAATTTATGGAATAAAGCAAGAATTTCCATAACATACATAATACAATAAAAAAGATTATTGTACATGAAACTGTAAATCTACTATGCACAATTTGTTATTACTTTCAAATAAACAACAAAATTATCATGTAGATTTCTTTTTTCTTTCCTCCCCATTCCCACCCTAAAAAGGATTACCATTAAACACAGTCATGATCAGGGGACACACAATCAAGTACACAATTTACATCATTTCCCCCTCAAGCAGTCTCCCCATTTGGGGCAAAGAGACAAGGGTCATAGAGCTGTCCCTAAGTTCAATGGGGGTTCAGACCAGGAGGGGAAGTGTGAGATGTAAAGATGGCAGCAACATCTAGGAGATGTAGAGTGTCCAAGCCAGTTGTCCCATGATTTTCAGACTATGTGAGTAGTTGGAAGTTGGTAGCTTGGAGCCTGGAGGAAACAAATCTCACAAACAGATTAAAATTGGGGTCTGACATTTGGGAATGGGGCCATTGCAACAAATGCATCATGTCCCATCTGTGGGCTGCCTTGAGGATACCCAACAATTCTGAATGCCCCCACTGCCCACAGAGCTTCCTAGCCCGAAAGGCTAAGAAAGAGTTAACACCCTACTGGCAGGGGTGAGAGAATGACATCAAGAAAAGCAGGAGAGAAAATGCTAGGAGCAAAGTTCTCATTCTTGGAGTAAGAAAAAGTTAGGAAGAAGAGTGAGAGAAAGAACACAGATAATTTCACCCTTCTTTCTCCAAATTCTTCACAGGAATATTCTGAAATATCTGAAGGAAAGGCATTTTTAATCCTATAAATATGAGTCAAGATGAGGAACCCTTGAAACCAGCCAGAAGGAGAAAGGATGTCTGCAAGGGGTGAATGGGCAGCAGCTTTAAGAGCAGAATCTGCAACCTGATTCCCCTTGGCTTGAAGTGAACCTTCCTTCTGGTGTCCTTTACAAAATAAGTTCTGCTTTCTGGGACACACAATCAAGGACACAATTTACATCAGTATAACATTTTTCCCTCTCCCTCTTCCTTCTTGCCATGTTCAACCACATGACTGTCAAGAATCAGAATGTGAAGGAATTAAATAGCAAACTGGGTAGGATATATTCAATAATAGAAGCCATTGGGAACCACTAAAGATTCTTGAAAAGGAAAGTAATGCTCAGATATATACTTTAAGGAAATCAATCTGGCAAATGTGAAAGTAATGAAGTGGAAAGGTGAGCCTGGAGAAAGAGAATAAGGAATCTATTTTAGAGTTTGGGCTACTAAAGTTATGGCTCTGTGAATGGAGAAAAGGGGTCACATATGAGAGACTTTGTAGAGGAAGAATTAACAACTCATGGGATAGGGGTGGTGAAATAGAGGGAAGTGTTGAAGATGATTTCAAAATTGTAAAGCCAAGTGATAGAAATTGAGAAGTTTTAAGGGGACAAAAATGGTTTCTTGCACATCTTGCTATACAAAATTGAAGATGTATAAATGAAGCTGAATGGGGAGGTTTTATAGGTCTAGGAGAAGTGTATACAAAGAGATGATATTGAACCCATGGGAGCTGAAGCGAATGCAGAGGGCAGAGACCAAAAGGCACAAAGAGACACAGAGACAGAGACTTAGAGAACTTCCCTTGTGAGTTAAGTGAGTGAAGTATAAGGAACTATTGATTTCAGCACTGAGTAGGCCAATTAATTCTTTGGTGAACCCTCTTTTAAATTCCAAGAATTAAAAACCTCAGCAAAATGGGTCCATTTACCACGCTGTATGAGATGGTTTATACTGACAACACTATGCTTTCAATAGGCTTGGCATTCAATATATACAACATTTGGTTTTAGTGATTTCTCTAAAAAAAAAAAGCAGTTGATTACAATAGGAATAGCTCTCAAGTGTTTTTCTGGACATTACCTCTTTTCTTTTTCAAAATATGCAATTGGACAAGTCAACCCTTTCTAAACTAAAAGACCAATCATCTGGAAAGACAATTCCCTCCCCAGACCATTTTCTTTTTCCATTCCATATTGTAAATATGGAAAATTATAGATGAACATTATCTATGATCAAAACTGTAAAATGTTTCCCTCTTTAAGAATAAAATTAATTGTTGAGCATAGGTCAACAGCATTTTCAACAACAGCAAAAAGAGTAATCTGGAATATTTCTAAGCCATCTGCATATCTCTTTACATAAAGTGAATAAAGCATTCTGTGCATTGATTACAAAACTTCACAGCTAAATATATCTATGTGCTCTTGGTCCTAGGCCCTTTGTTCTCTCTTTACTTCCCCTATTGAAATGTCTTCTACTTCTAAAAGTAAATTTATCTTCACATTATTTATGTTCAAGCTGACCCCCCTCCACTCCCATGCTCTTTACTCAAGATACCCTCATTTTAATCTTGAAGGTACTTTATGATTTGTCAGTATATATCTATCCATCACTATAGCCTCCAAGATACCACAGGACCTCCCGTTCAAGGTGTTCTTTTGAAAAATTAACTTATTTACCCTTTCAACATTTTTCATACCAGTTGTCTTGCATCTTAATGCAATTCAAAATATGTCAGCTCTGGAATGATATGAGATGAGTAACATTAATACCAACCCATCCATTTCATGCTAGAACTTCTGCCATTCATTACAATGAGCATGGATGTCAAGATGACCTTCTCTTAGTTTCTTCTTCTCTGTATCCCTAACTCTAAACAATACTTTGCTTCCCATGTCTTAAAGCCCTTCTATTCAAGTTTTATGTTTCTTCTAGGTAGAAGTTCTTGAAATAACTTTTACTTTTTTTCTGTGCCAGAGTTATAACAGTCTTCCAAGCTCATATTGGCCTGATCAACAACAGTCAGACATAACATCCCTTGACCCCAATATAGTGATGTAATTTTATTTTGTAATAATAGATTTTATTTTCAAAATACATGCAAAGATAGTTTTCAACATTTATCCTTGCAAAATCTTGAGCTGCAAATTTTTCTCCCTCCCTTCTTGCTATCCTTCTCCCTTAGCTAGCAAATAATCCAATATAGATTAAACATGCACAATTCCCCTAAAGATATTTCCACATTTCTCATGCTGCACACCTGATACCTTTTAAGCCTCAGTTTACTTATCTGCAAAGTGAGAAAGATCAGACTAGATAACATTTGACTCCAAACCTCATTTTAGTTACTTTTAAAGAAAAGCAGCAAAGCTTTACAATTTTGCAATAATAAAAATACATTGTTATTTTAAAATTTGATTCTTTTTTTCCAGTCCTTCATTTTCTCCCAACCACATCTTACTGACCAGGAAAAAACAAATACAAACAAACAAAACCTTTAAAAAAAAACATGCATAGTCAGGCAAAGCAAATTCCTTCATTGGCTAAAAAACAAAATGAAACAAAAATTAAAAATCTGTATTTTGATTCTATCATCTCTCTATCTGGAGATGGGAAGCATATTTTGTCATGTGTCCTCTGGAATCATGGTTGGTCCTTGTGTTGATCAGAGTTCTTAAGTCTATCAAAACTGTTTGTCTTTACAATATTGTTATTTTATAAAGTATATTCCTGGTTCTGCTCATTTTGCTTTTTATCATTTATATAAGTCTTTTTAGGTTTCTCAAGAACTATTTCCTTTAGAGTATTATATCAATCCTTTGAGCTATGGTGCTACTGATACCCACTTTATACATAAAGAAATTCAAACCTTAATAAAGTTCCCCACCCATTTTTTCACCCATGGGGGCAATTTTTTTCAAATGTCATTTAAACAAAGAAAGAAAAAATCAATGAATCCTATTACTCAAAAATTAGAAAGAACTTTCATGGCTTTCTAGATCAATTCATATACCATAGCAATTCCCACTTCAATATATTCAACGAGTGATTAAAC
This sequence comes from Myrmecobius fasciatus, assembly GCA_023553655.1. NCBI lineage: Eukaryota > Metazoa > Chordata > Mammalia > Dasyuromorphia > Myrmecobiidae > Myrmecobius > Myrmecobius fasciatus. Next base: position 308,749 of record JAJPUD010001618.1, on the reverse strand, counting down.
AACCTCTGCTTACTCTTAAGAAAGGAAACCCACCAACCTAGAAGGTAGCACATTTTACTTTCAGATAGCTTCAAAGAAGGTTTTCCTGATACTAAACCTAATTCCCTACTTTCCAATATATACGGCATGCTTTTATTTCTTCCCTCTAGGACCAAATGAAACAAGTTTAAGCTTTCATTCATATGATAGTCCTTTAAATATTTGAAGGCACTTAGCTTCCCCTCCCCTCAACACTAGCTAAATAGACTTCAAATAATCCTCATGACATATACTAAAGTGCCTGGCAATCTTTACCCCACCCTTAATATGAACGAAACATGTACAGTGCCTTCAAATAATCCCCATGATATGTACCAAAGGACCTAGCATCCTCCCCCACCCCTTAACACTAGCCAAACATTCCCAGGATTTTCAACTGATTCCCATGATATTTCATCCAGGCTCTTCACCATTCTGATTGCATTCCTCTGGACAGTCTCCAGTTTATCAATGTCACTTTAAAAACTCTCGAGCAGTAGTAAATGTCTCACTTTTAAAAAGTGTTTTTTGGTTGTTGGCATGGAATTTTGTTGATATTTTAAAAGAACATTAACATTTGGGAAAAGAATGGCAGTATATCAATAGGAATCCAGATGATAAGCTGGGGGCTTATGTTCCTTAATAATTAAGCCTGGCGTGTCAGAATTTTCTCTGAGGCTCTAAAACCCAGACCCATCAGCAAACAGGGTACTAAAGGGATGTTCATTTTGCTCCCAGGAAGCTTCATATCTTGGCTAAAGGTACCAGACGTGATCTTGGAGTGTTAATTCAATCCCCAGAGTTTTTTGTTTTGTTATGTTTTGTTCTGCTTTATTGCTCTGATTCCTGGTCCCCTCATGGCTGCTAACTGCTGCTTTCTATCCAGGGCCTTAAGTTAAATGTCTCTGGCACTTGTAAATTGAGAAAGCAAAATGAGAGGAAAAAACCAAGTAAAGGAGACTGAAAAGCCACCCTGAAAGCATAATATGAGCAGAGCCCAAAAGTCCTACTTGCCACCACTGCACTCACCCCGTGCCTTCTACTGGTTACTGAAGTATTGAATTCCTCTAGATTTTAGTGAATTATCCACTATTAGCATATCTTGGGAAGGATAATGCAATAAAGTTTTCTGAATTGAGGATTAATTTATCATTATTCGATAACTAATTATCAACTAATATAATTTATCAATTACCACATTATGGTATGGTGGGAAAACACAGGACTTGTACTTAAATGACCTGCATTCCATCATCAGATCTGCCACTTCCTACCTGTGAGAACTTGGGAGCATATTTAACCTCTATAAGTTTAAGTTTTTTCATTTGTAAAATAAGAAAGTCTGACTAAATAGCCTTTGGCATCTATTTCAACTTGGATCCCATTAACTAGGAGCATGGTCTAGTGGAAAGGCTAAGGTTGAAGAAGAATATTGAAGGTGGAGAAGGACAGGGAGAAGATAGGAGAACATTTTGCTTTGGGTCTGCCATGGTAAAGAGAAAAAGAATGAGATGTTCAGGTAAAATGAACTTGAAACTAAAATCTGATTTTGAACTAGTTTAGGGCCAGGTTGAGACAGCAAGTGGATTGTGAATCACTGGGATATTTTACAGTATGATATACCTTCCACCTCTAATTTCTTTTCAATTATTATCAAAGTAAAATCAAATTATACCCCCATTCTTTAAGGATACCCCTAGTAGAGATATAGTTCTCAAGAGTTCTTTCCTTTTTACCTTTTTATGTTTTTCTAGAGTTCTGTGTTTGGAGGTCAAATTTTTTTGTTCAGATCTGGTCTTTTCATTAGAAATAGGTGAAATTCTCCTTTATCATTGAATGGACATCTTCTTCCCTGGAAGATGATGCTCATTCTAGCTGGATAGGTTATTCTTGGCTGTAATCCAAGTTCTTTTGCCTTTCGGAATATCTGATTCCAGGCCCTTCGATCCTTCAATGTGGAAGCTGACAGACCCTGTGTAATTCTAATGACAATTCCTTGGTATTTGAACTGTTTTTTTTCTAGCAGCTTGTAATATCTTTTCCTTGGTGCGATAGTCCTGAAATTTGGCCACGATATTCCTTGGGGTTTTAATTTTGGGGTCTCTTTCAGGAGGTGATCTGTGAATTCTTTCAATGCCAATTTTGCCTTCTGATTCTAAAACATCAGGGCAGTTCTCTTTCATAATTTCCTGGAAGATAGCATCAAGGTTTTTTTTTTTCATTGTGGCTTTCAGGGAGTTCGAGAATCCTTAGATTGTCTCTCCTGGATCTGTTTTCCAAGTCAGTTGTTTTTCCTAGGAGATATTTCATATTTTCTTCTATTTTTTCAATTTTTTGTTTTTGTTTGACTGATTCTTGAAGTCTTATTGAGTCATTCATTTCAATTTGTTCAATTTTAATTTTTAAGGTATTATTTCCTTCAGTTATCTTTTTAGCTCCTTTTGTAACTGGCCAATTGAATTTTTTGGTTCATTGCATTCTTTTTCCATTTTGCCAATTTTATTTTTCAGTGAATTGTTGTCTTTTTCCAATTCACTAATTTTGTTTTTCAGTGAATTGTTATCTTTTTCCAATTCACTATTTTTATTTTCTAGTGAGTTGGTGACTTTTTCCAATTCACCAATTTTGTTTTTCAGTGAATTGTTGTCTTTTACCAATTCACTATTTTTATTTTCCAGTGAGTTGGCGACTTTTTCCAATTCACCAGACTTATTTTCCAGTTTTTCACATCTCTGTTGCAGGGCGATATTTCCTTCTTGCACTGCTCTCGGTTTATTTCCCCAATCTTCTTCTAGCTCTCTTTTGAGATTCTTTATGCAATCTTCCAGGTAAGCCTTCTGAAAGGGAGACCAGCTTAAGTCCATCTTTGTGGCTTTATCTGGGATTGTTTTTAGAATCTCAAGATCTGGGGACTTCTCTAGTTTCTCTCCAAAAAGAGCTCTCTTCTTCTTGCTCATGATGTTTAGATGAGGTATCAGTCACCAGCAGGGAATTCTGCAGCAGCAGGAGCAGCAGCAGCAGCAGCAGCAGCAGGGATTTCAATTTGGCCTGGGGCAATTTGCCGAGTTGACTTCCGGTCTGGAGCTGATCTGGCTAGATCTGCACTAGGACCACACTTTCAGCTGCTCTCAATCCACCCTTTATCAAAGGTAGACCTGCCAAAGCACCTGCCCTCAAGCAGAGCAAAATGGCCCAAGCGTCTCCCAGGGACTTCCTGGCAGCCTAAAATCTTCTGGTCCGTCCCAGCCCCGGACTTGCACCCCGGCCGCGCCCTGGCGTCTGAGCACTGGGAGCTGCTCGATCCCCTGCCCGTCTAAAACTGACCTCAGAAGTTCTTTCAAAGTAGCTATTTGATAGAAGTGCGTTGTAGTCCAAGTGTTTGGTGGCGCCCTTACTCCAGAACCAATTCAGAGGCTCAATTTGTCTGGGTCTCAGGGAAGGTCTCAGGAGCTCACAGAGAACGCTGTCTGCAGTTCGCCATCTTGGCTCCGCCCCCTCACTGGGATATTTTAACTCCTTGGAGGAAGGTGACCTGTATAACTCAGAATTTTAGAAAGTTGCCTAGTCTTTGGAGAAGAGATGAGTTTATAACCAAAGAAGAACTACAGAACATTATAATAGGCAAAATGGACAACTTTGATTACATTAAATTAAAAAGGTTTTGCACAAACAAAAGCAATAGAAATAAGATTCAAAGGGAAGTACAAAACTGGAAAAAATCTTTAGAGCCAGTATTTCTGATAAAGGTCGCATTTCTAAAATATGTAATGAATTGTGTCAAATCATTCCCCAGTTGATAAGTGGTCAAAGGATATGAACAGACAGCTTTCAGATGATGAAATAAAAGCTATTATTAGTAACATGAAAAAATGCTCTGAATCACTGTTGATTAGAGAAATGCAAATTAAAACAACTCTGAGGTATCACCTCACACCTCTTATATTAGCTAAAATAACAGGAAAAGATTATAATAAATGTCGGAGGGGATGTGGGAAAACTGGGACATTGATACATTATTGGCAGAATTGTGAAATAATGCAACCATTCTGGAAAGAAAATTGAAGCTATGCCCAAAGGACTATAGAGTTGTGCAAACCCTTTGACCCAGGAGTGCCATTACTAGGTCTGTATCTTAAGGAAATCATAAAGGAGGGAAAAGGACCCACATAGGCAAAAATGTTTGTTGCAGCTTTTTTTGTGGTAGCAAAGAATTAGAAAATGAGTAGATGTCTATCAATTGGGGAATGGCTGAACAGGCTGTGGTACATGAAGGTAATGGAATATGATTGTTCTATAAAAAAATGATGAACAAGCTGATTTTAGAAAAACCTAGAAAGATTTACAGGAATTGATGTTGAGCGAAATAAGAACTAGGAATACATTATACATAATCACAGCAAGAATGTGCGATGACCATAAAATCTTGGTTCTGTGATCCAAAGCAACACCAATAGACTTTGGAAATAAAATTTCATCTGCATCCAGAAAAAGAACTAAAGAGACTGAAAGTAAATCCACACATGCTTTGTTCACTTTTTTCTATTTTTTTTTAAATCTCTCCCATGGTTTTTTCCTGTTTGCTCTGATTTTATTCTCCCAAAATGATTCATAAAGCAATGTGCATTAAAAATAAATAAATTTACTAGAAAAGCAAAAATAAAAGAAAGTTGCCTAGAGCTGAGATGTCAAGCTGGAGGACAACTGAGTATAGAGGAAGGCAGATTAAAATTTAATTGAAAAATGTGCAACAAAATAAATAAAATATAATACAACATAGATAATGAAATAGATAATCTGTGGTATTCTAAGGTCTACAGGTATCTATTTAACATCATAGACATCATTTTTTAATTAAAAAGTTAAGTGACTTATCCAGGACAGGATGGCTCAACTAAACTTGAATTTAGATTGGCTGACAGACTAATGCCAATTGTAGCTATCATCTCAAATATAGCAAGGAGGAGAAGAAATATCTTCTAAAACAGGAGTAACCACACTAAAGATTATAATGTGATAGACCTACACCTAGGTCCCACTCTTTCTTTTTATTATTATTTTGAAATTTAAGTCCCACTCTTTCTTTTTATCATTATTTTTTTCCATTAACAAGCATTGATTTTCTTTCTTTCACACTTCCCACATCCAACCTTCCCCTCAACGAATGCTCTCCTTTTACAGAAGAAGGAACTAAGAAAGAATAAATGAATTTCCCAGAATAATACAATAAGTATTTGAAGTAGGACTCAATGATAGAACACCAAAATATAATGCTAGTTCTGCTTGTGTTGCTGGTAGACAGTGGTGGTGAGAGGAAAAGATTACCAGATTTGGAGTCAAAAAAACAAAGTATACCTGTGTTTTCAAGGAAAACTAATGTCTCATTTGATCTCAATTCTCTCATAGAATTGTGTTAGAGAAAAAGTTCCTTAAAATTTCTTCCTAATTTAAAGTTTTATGACCTCTCTGGTTTAGTGAAAATATCACTGAAATTAGTCAAAGGGTCTGAGTTCAAATCCAGTCACAAATGCTCACTACCTTAATAATCTTGGGCAAATAATTAGAACACCCAGGCCCTCATTATTCTCATTTGTAAAATGATGGGTCTGTGTTAGAGGGCTTTTGACTTCCTATCCAGACTCTTGATTACCAAACAATCATAAATTTAGATGCAGAAAGAAGTTTGGATGTTATCTGGACCAACATCTTCATTTATGCTGTTATCCAAGAAATTCTGTTTTTTTCTCTAACTAAATTATGTTCTCCCTCTAACTAAACTATGTTTTTGGTAAGTCATGATCTCCCTGGGCTTCAGTTTTTTCAAATATGAAATAAAGATAATAACATTTTCACTCCCCACACTACTCTGTCTTGTAAGGCATGTGCTTTGGAAATTGTAATGCACTATATAAATCTGTCCATACATAAATGAATTGCATCATTATAAAAGTGAACTAATTTTAAAATTATTCTTCTTGAATTTGCAAAATAATTTAGACCATTACAAAAAAGTTTCCATAAAATATCAATGTCTATAAAGAATCTGTCATTGCAAATTTCTTTAATATAATATAACATAATTTTAATGTTAAAATAGTTTTTCCCTGCCTTATAAGGACTTTCTAGCCAGTTAAGCAGTGACAGTTTTCCAATGCTCTTTTAAAGATGATTCTAATTTTACAGAATTGTCATTGCTTCATGAGTTAATGAAAAATATTGAAGAAGAGTGATCAGAAAGGGAGCAGTTAATACAGAAGTGGCTTTGTATGCTGATAAGCCATATGTACCAATGACAATGGAGTAATATTATCCTAAATATATGGATTTTCATAACTCATAAGGCTTTCTGGCAGGTTTCTGTATGTGCACACTCACTCTCTACTACAGATATATAATATGTTGACGGAAAAGCATGAATCAGAATTTTATATGGGTATGCATAGAGATACATACATATCTACATAAGTGTAGATCTACATATATATGTAGAGATATATGTATATACATACATATACACACAAAGAAATAATATCAGTCCCTAATATATTTAAAGCAAATTAAGTAACAGTAGATAATTAACAAATAACTCATTATATTAATGGTTGATATTACATCAGAATACTATTTCTTTTGCCTTATTGCTAAGTAAATGGTTATGTTTAAGATTTAAATGCTTTATCATTGTTAGTGATAAGTTTGTATAAATAGAAACACAATCAGTGGGGAATTGAGCGTTAGAGTAGTTGACAAGGAGTAGTGTATTTGTTCACATCATTTTATCTCTAAGAGCCTGAGAGATTTTGAGTGTAACTATGTGGTGGTGAGAATATAGACCTGAAAGTATGAGGGTAAGTTAAAATAAGACAGCTAAAGAGTAAGGAGGTATCCACAGGACCTCTTGGAAAAGTATGAGATCTCACAGACATATTACACCTAAATTTGAAGGTTTGCAATTTCTACTCATTGTTCCTAGTTCTGTCCTCTGGTCACTAACAAAATAAATCGAATATTTCTTTTATATTGTAATATTTCAAATACTTAAAAGCATTTACAATGTTCCCTGAGTCTTCTTTTGTGAATGCTAAACAACACCATTTGCATCAATTAATCTTCATACAACATGGACATATTGTCCTTCACCATTCTAATTGCTTTCATTTGGATGGAATCCTGGATATCAATTTCCTCCTTAAATCATGAGGCTTAAGTTAAAGATAATGTTCCAAATGAGTTCTAAGAAGAGCAGAGTACAATGGGACTTTAAACTTCAAATTTTTAGAAACAATGACAATGCAACCCAAGATTGCATTAGGTAGTGTGTGTGTGTATGTGTGTTTATTGTTCTATTAAATTGCTGACATTTCGTAGTTTGTAGCCCACCAAAATTCCAGGGTCTTTTCCAGAGTAACTACTGTCTAACCATACATTTCAACTGATTGTGAAGTTGATTTTTTGTATCCAAGAGCAAAACTTTGCATTTACCCAAACAGAACTTCAGTTTAAAAGACTTGACCTAGCACTTTCATCCATTTGAGTATGGTATATACATGGATCAGAAGAGCTTCATAGAGCCTACTTTTCATTCATTCAACCATATACATCATCTAACAATTGGGGCAAAATTTAGGCACATTTACCTCTTTCATTTTGGGGTAGAAGTCATGAACAGATAAGAATACATTACTCATTTAATTCAAGTTTTAAGATAATAACAGTTACCATCAGGCTGCTGCTCAAGAGGCAATGGGATGTATTAAAGGTACAACTAGTTCTGTCTTTGCCATTAATTTAACTGTTCAATCTCCAGTAAGTCATTTAAACTGACTGAACTTCCTTTTTCTCATCTGTAAAATTAGTAAATTAAGTTAAGTCTGAAGTCTGAGATCTCTTTTTAGTTCTAATAGTTTGTGATGCTTGGAATAATGATTAATAAGAGAGATTTTGATGAACTTTGGCCATTCTAATAGCATGTATATTTAAAAAGCACAGCAAGGATGGTCAGGCTAGAAATCTAAAACATGAAACCATATGGGTCATTGTCTTGATACACTCCATCACTTATTTTTCCTCCTTATGCTCCATAGTTGTGCTATAAATAAAAAAAAAAAACCAAGAAGCAGTTTAGAATGTATATACATATATGTATATACATATATATAGGTATATAGATTATATGTATATATACACATATATGTGTGTATAATACATGTTTACTTCTGTATATATGGTATGTATTTTTTATGTATTCTGATTCTACAGATTCAGGATTAGGTAAACCATTTGGTCTAGTTATATGAAGTATTAACCATCTCTGTGAGTCCTCTCCTATGTAGACTTAGCTTCTAATCTGAATTTAGGACTACTCTCATAATAACAGCAAAATTATGATTGTTCTTACCAACTAGGCTTCATATATGCCTTTTCATGACAATTCTAAATCTATAGGATGCAACAAAAGCACTTAACTAAATTGTTCACTGATGTGACAGCACATTTGTAAAATTACATTTCTTTTTTTGTAAAAATAATTGATAAAACTACCCAATGTTCTATGATATTGTACTAGGACATCTATATATGTGTGTGAATTTTTTTCATCCTGATCTAAATAACCTACCACTTGATTTATTACTTTAATGTACTGGAATAATCAAGTTGGCTGAAGTTACCACTATTTCAAAACATTCTATACTCCCAATAATCAGAAAGTGATTGAGATGATTGGTAATACAAACCCTGGTACAGGAAAGAAATGTTTAATTCATGCTATTGGCCAGCCAAGCCTGGAATCGCAGTAATGAGTAATGGTAATGAGCTTTCCAGTCTCGTATGCCTGGTAAATTATCTTTATAACTTTTATTTTGAGTAAAAATGAGGAGAAATAAAGCAAATGCCAAAATTGCATAACTCTTACCAAAATTCCATTTTCTTCAAAGTGTTATTATGGTAAACTTATCTCCTTTGAAGATTTCAACTCTCCACAAATGTTTCTACTACCTTTATTGCTGCCCTTCACCAATCTCCTGAGCTCTAGATGTATATCTTCAATTACCTAAAGGAAAATTTACAGTGATCTTCCAAGAGCTCTCCAAACCCAAAGTATCCAAACTTGAGCCTATTCTTCCCCCCATTTTTCCCCCAGTGAAAAAACCTTTCACCCATTTTCCCAATTATGACATTTAGTTGCTATCTTCTGGTCTTCTCTCTTTCTTTTCCTTTATATATAATCTTTTGTTCCTTTTAATACCTTTGGTAAACAGTCCTACTATTTACCCCATATGTTAACATGTTATCATATGTTAACAGTTATCAAGTCCTGTTTCAGTCAAAATATCTGTCCCATCTGTCTGCTATCATCATATAGAAGTAACCTGACAATAACACCATCCTGGACTATTGCAATATATTCCTAAACTGAAGTCTTCCTATCCTCCAAACCATCCTTCATGAACCTGTCAACTTCATTTTCTATTTGTACAGAGTTGATGATCCCATGTGTTTTCTCAAAATTTTTCAGTTGGCTCTTCTTTATCTAACAATTACAGTTCTCCTTCCTTTGAATATATTATATTTTCTGGAACCTAGATAACTTTTCAGTCACAATCTATTGCTGAACCTATTCTCCTACAGAAAAAACACTCCAGTCAAATTTTACTTACCCTGTCAGGTATAAGAACCACACTTACCCCTGCATCTTTGTTCACAATATATTCACTGACTACCCTCACCAACTACCTGCTGAATTCTAATTTATTCAGCTATTACCCAATCAAGCAGCATGGCATAGTGGATAGAGAATGAACTTGCAAAGATGGCAGAGAGGACACACCCTTCTTTCTGACCTTCTCCTACTACCCTCAGACTAGTTACCAAATCTAGCCTCTACATTAGTTCTGGATTGGCACAATTCACAAATATTGGGAGTGTGACAAATCACCAGCAGAAGATAATTTCGAAGATTGCCAGACAATTAGGAGAGAGGTGGGCCAAGTGCAAGCAGACCAAGCACAGATGCCAGAGTGGCAGTGAGACCAGGGCAGTGTGGACTCTGAGGGGCAGTGTGGACTCCACATGGTAGAAAATCTACAACAGTTGGTTACTCTGCTCTGGCTGCAAGCCAGTAGATCAGCAGTAGATCAATATCCAACACAAACACAAAAGGTAAATAGTGAACACCAAAACACCAGAATCTCACAGGGCCTGGCCACCCCCACCCAGCATCCAGAGTAAGTCAGCACTGGCTCAGCACAACCAATGCCACTTGTAGAAAAAGCTGCTGCTTCTTGTAGAGGTAGCTTGTATAACCTCCCCTCCACTAAAAGAAGACCTTAACTTTTGTAAAAAAAAAAAAAATGAGTAAAAAATCAAAGAGAACACTGACCATAGATAGTTTTTATGGTGAAAGAGAACAGATTTCAAACTCTGAGGAGACTAAAAGCAGATCAGCTCCCAATGAAGCCCCAAAGGGTGATATAAATTGGTCCCCACAAAAGGCTCTCCTAGAAGAAACTATAAAAGACCTTAAAAGAGAGGTGGAAGAAAAATGTAGAAAGGAAATGAGAACTTTACAAGATGGTTTGGAAAAGGCAACACAAATTATCTGAAGAAAATTCACTACAAAATAGTGAAATGGAAAAAAAACATATAACTCCATAAAATAGATTTGACAAAATGGAAAAAAAAAAAACAATTCCCTGAAAAACAGAATTTATGGAATGGGAAAAAATCCACAAGACAAAACAACTCATTTAAAAATTCAATTAAACAAATACAAAAAGAAGCTTTAAAAGGTAAATGAAAAAAACAATTCACTAAAAATCAGAATTGAACAAATGGAAATGAATGACTCAATGAGACATCAAGAATCAGTCAAGCAAAACCCCCCCAAAAATAGAAAAAAACTGTAAAATATCTACTTGGGAAAAGAACTGATGTGGAAAATAGATCTAGGAGAGATAATTGAAGGATTATTGGACTTCCAGAAAACCATGATGAAATAAAAGAGCCTAGACACTATTTTCCAGGAAATCATCAAAAAGAATTGCCCAGATGTCATTAGCATCAGAAGATAAAATTGCCATTGAAAGAATTCACTGAAGACCTCCTGAAAGCGACCTCAAAATTAAAACTTCAAGGATTATCGTGGCTAATTTCAGAACTATTGGATCAAGGGGAAAATATTATAAGGAGCCAGAAAAAAATTCAAATACCAAGGAGCCACAATAAGGATTACCCAGGACCTACCAGCTTCCACTTTAAAGGATAGAAGGGCCTGGAATCTGATATTCTGAAAGGCAAAAAAAAAAAAAAAACTTGGAATGCAGCCAAGAATAAACTATCCTGACAAACTGAGCATTTTCTCTCAGGGAAAAAATATGGACATTCAATGAAACAGGGGAATTCCATTCATTCTTGATGAAAAGACCGAGCTAAACAAAAAATTTGACCTCCAAATATAGAACTCAAGAGAAGCATAACAAGGTAAAAAGAAAGGAACACTTGAGAACTGTATTTCTGTTATGGGTATATATAGAGAGAGCCTTTAGAGTTTTATTTTACTTTTATAATATAAAAAAGAAATTAGAGGTGGAAAAATGATTGTACCTGAAAAAGGGAAGTAAATTGAGGGAAATTACATCTCAGGAAGAGACAAAGAAAACCTACTACAATTGAGGGAAAGAAGAAAGGGGGATGAACACTGTGTGAATCTTACACTCATCAGATTTGCCATAAAGAGAAAATATTAGACATATTTGGTTTCACAGAGAAACTTCTCTCACCTTATAGAAAAGTGGTAGGGGAAAGGCAAAAAAGGAAGGGATAGGCTAAATAGAAGGGAAAACAGAAATAGTGGCAGGAAAGATATAAGAAAGAGGGAGGGACTCTAAAAGGAGAGAGCTGCTAGAGGCAAGTGGTGCTCATAAGTAAAATACTAGGGAGGAGGGAAGAAAAGGAAAGAGAAAAGAATAATTTGGCATTAATAAGATGGCAGAAAATATAGAATTAGTAGTTTTAACCATAAATGTGAATGGGGTGAACTCTCCTATAAAGGGAAAGCAGATAGCACACTGGATTAAAAGCCAGAATCCTACTATATGTTTTTTACAAGAAATACATTTAAAACAGAGGGATATATACAGAATAAAGATAAAAAGGCTGGAACAGACTTTATTATGCTGCAGGTGAAGTAAAAAAAGCAGGAGTAGCCATCCTGATCTCAGATCAAGCAAAAGCAAAAATTGATCTAATTAAAAGAGATAAGGAAGGAAACTATATCTTGCTAAAGAGTACCATAAATAATGAAGCAATATCAATACTTAACATATATGCTTGCACCAAGTAGTATAGCATGGAAATTCCTAAAGAAGAAATAGACTTTGGGTAATCTCAACTTTGATCTATCAGAACTAGATAAATCAAATCACAAAATAAATAAGAAAAAAGTTAAAGAGGTAAATAAAATACCACAAAAGTTAGGTCTGATCGTTCATTGGAGAAAATTGAATGGAGACAGGAAGGAGTACACTTTCTTTTTGGCAGTTCATGGATCCTATAGAAAAACTGATCATATATTAGGAGATAAAGACCTCAAAATCAAATGCAGAAAAGCAGAAATAGTAAATGCATTTTTTCAGATCATGATGCAATAAAAGTTACATTCAATAAAAGGTCAGAAGAAAATAGACCAAAAAGTAATTAGAAATTAAATAATTTCATTCTAATGAATGAATGGGTGAAACAGCAAATTATAGACACAATCAATAATTTAATCCAAGTGAATGACAATAATGAGACAACATCCTAAAATTTGTGGGATGCAGGAAAAGTGGTAATAAGGAGAAATTTTATATCTCTAGATGCTTACTTGCATTAAATAGAGAAAGAGAAAATCAATGAATTGGGCTTTTAGGTAAAAAAAAAAACTAGAAAAAGAACAAATTAAAAACTCCCAATCAAATACCAAACTTGAATTTCTAAAAATAAAAGGAGAGATTGAAGAAAAAATTATTGAATTAATAAATAAAACTAAGAGTTGGTTTTATGAAAAAAACAACCAAATAGATAAACCTTTAATTAATTTGATTAGAAAAAGGAAAGAGGAAAATCAAATTGTTAGTCTCAAAAATAAAAAGGAAGAACTTTCCACCAATGAAGAGGAAATTAGAGCAATAATTATGAGTTACTTTGCCCAACTTTATGCCAATAAATTTGATAACCTAAGTGAAATGTAGAAATACCTACAAAAATATAAATTGCCCAGATTAACAGAAGAGGAAATAAATTACTTAAATAGTTCCATTTTAGAAAAAGAAATAAAACAAGGTATTAATCAACTCCCTAAGAAAAAATCCTCAGGACCAGATGGATGATTTCTACCAAACATTTAAAGAACAATTAATTCCAATTCTATATAAACTATTTGAAAAATATAGGGAACAAAGAACTCCTAACAAATTCCTTTTGAGACACAGACATGGTACTGATACCTAAATCAGGTAGGATAAAAACTGAGAAAGAAAACTATAGACCAATATCCCTAGTGAATTTTGATGCAAAAAAGTTAAATAAAATATTAGCAAAGAGAGTACATAAAATCATCCCCCACATAATACACCATGACCAAGTAGTTTTATACCAGGAATGCAGGACTGGTTCAATATTAGGAAATCTATTAGCATAATTGACTCTATCAATTTACCAAATTAACAAAAACCATATGATTATATCAATAGATTCAGAAAAAGCATTTGATAAAATCCAACATCTATTCCTATTAAAAAAAACACTAGAGAATATAGGAATAAAAGCACTTTTCCTTAAAATAGTAGCATCTATTTAAAACCATGAGCTAGCATCATATGTAATGTGATAAACTGGAACCATTGCCAATAAGATCAGGGATGAAACAAGGTTGCCCACAATCATCATTACTATCCAATATAGTATTAGAAATAGTAGCTTTGGCAATAAGCGAAGAAAAAAGATTAAAGCAATTAGAGTAGGTCATGAGGAAGTCAAATTATCACTCTTTGCAGAAGATATGATTGTCAACTTAGACAATCCTAGAGAATCAACTAAAAAACTATTAGAAAATAGAAAACTATTGCACATTTGCTAATTTTTTTTCTTTTCCAATGACTCTTATATGCTGTGAGTTTTC
>JAJPUD010001618.1:276565-294473 GCA_023553655.1 Myrmecobius fasciatus | reverse complement strand
TATATATATATATATATATATTTATATATATATGTGTGTGTGTAAGTATGTACATATGTATGTATGTATATGTATATATCAAGATCTTGAAGTTGTTTTTAATTTGTTTATCTTTATTATTAATCTGAACAGCTTTTCAAAGTGTTTATTAACAATTTATAACTATCATTTTACACCTTTCTTTTGTGCTAATCTTATATTTTATTTCATTATAATCACTGGTAGTTAATATACCTTACAAAACTAAAATTCCCATGAGAAGAGTAGCCTTTATTTCTTTTAGATTTGTTTCTTTCCAAGAATCCAGCAAAATGTTCTATATTAAGAAGTGACTAATATATTTTTTTTCCATTTTGACTGTGTTATTCTGGCTTTTCCATTTCCTTTGAATAGAATATCTTTTCTTCAATTGTTTCTTCTGGGAAAATCATACCAAATCTGCATATGTAACTCCATGTAATAGAGTATATAGTACTATAGTATTTAGCATCCCTCCAAATTTGAAGGCTCACCCCCCCAAAATGCCTAAACTCCAACCATAAAAGGGCTATATGGTTTATAGAAGAAAAAGCAGTAGCTCTGAAGGCAAAGTATCTGGATTCAAATCCTGCCTTTGATGTTTGCAACATTTATTTGACATTGGGCAGCTCATTTAACCCCTACAGACCTTAATTTGCTCATCTTTAAAATGAAGAGTTTGAATTAAATGACTGCTAAGATCCTTCCTATCTCTAGATATAGATCTAGATCCTATATCTAGGATCATATCCTAAGTGTTTAAGGCCAAAAAAGATTTCTGGGTCAAGGATCCCTAAGTTTTAGTTCTTGTTCTTTTTTTTTAGTTTTGACTTGTCAGCTGTCAGCACCTTAAGTTATTGAATCTATTAAATGGATTAAATACTTGTACTACTCCAAAGAATATTTGTGAAGACCCAGTAGGACAAATATACATGAAAACTGGAAAGACAGTTAATAGAGAATTATTTCATTAAGAATAACTAGCTGGAAGCCAATCCAACAAATCAGATTCTTTTTCTAACCCATTTTATAAAATAGTCCAAGTTTGTATATTCATTCTTTAATTGTCTTGTAAACCAAATACATATATTTGATTTACAAGATATACATATATATATATATTAAAATATATATTTCCTGTGGAATGTCAATAAATGAAAACCATAAACACATACAGAAGATGTCTACCTTTAAAGACAGAAAAAAATGACTTTTTAAATCCCTTAGTATTCTGCATATACTAGGTACTTAGATGAACAAAAAGAAGGAGAGGAGAAAAGGCAGGAAGAAGAGGAAATAATTGCTTTACGGAGAAAATATATGAAGAAGCATCATGATAGAATAAAAGACTTTGGCATAAGGAAAAGCCTGGATTCATCTCTTAGCTCCAATACTAGCTCTGAGACCTGGGAAATTCCTTTTGCTTTTATAGACCTCAATTTCTTTCTATGTAAGATAGAAATTACATTAGAAATTACTTCTTAGCATTTAGAACTGGAGGAAACTTTAAGATTCATGTAGTTCTATTGTCTTCTTTGTAAGGCAATGTAATGTTATGGGGAAAGATCTTCACTTGGAGTTAGGATGTTCTGGTATTTAAAAGCTGCTTTTAATACTTGCTATCAAAGTGACCTGTCCAAACCAATTAACCTTTCTATAGCTCAATTTCCTCATCTGCAAATGGAGGGAGGCAGGGATAATATCTACACTACCTTATTCATGGGGTTGTTATAAGAATCAATGAGATTAGTTAACTCTAATAGATGAGAGTTGTAGTCATTCATCTTTTGGCCAAAAGGATTTCTTGGCAATGTCCATAAACCACTGAGATTTAATTAACAACTTTTTTTCTTAGTATGAAACCAATGAATATGTCTGTTCTACTATTGGGAGAGATGATATTTTTAAACTCATCAATTGGAGAACTACAGTAATCATTCCCTTACATATAAAGTAAGTTAGATAGGCTGTCTCCAAACTCTTACCACATACTGCCTCCCAGTCTACTGGGTTATATCATCAGCAACAAATAAGATACAGCAAACTGTATCACCAAATTAAAGATATCTTACTTGTCACAGAAACAAAAATCATAGGATATTATGTCTACAGGTGGAAGGGACTTTAAATATCATCTAGTTCAAGCATTTATTTTAAAATTAAGGAAATTTCTTGCACAGCAAGGCAAATGTAGAAACATGATTAGAAAAATTCATGTTTAACCTATATTCGATTGCTTGCTGTTTGGAGGAGGAGGAAGAGGGAAAGATAAGGAGAAAAAAATGCAACACAAAGTTTTGTAAGGGTGAATATTGAAAACTATCTTTGAAGTATTTTGAAAAATAAAAAGCTTATATAAAATTAATTACACTTAAGAAAGCATAATTTGGGAAATTGAGAACTAGATATCATAAATGACTTGTCCAACATAACACAAGAATATGAAAGATCATAAATGATTATCACAGGAATCTCTAAATATCCAATATGGAGCTACTATAATAAAGGAAAAGAGGAAGAAAACAACTTAAAACTAGGAGACTGTAATAGACTTGGGGGAAAAAATTACTATTTTAGTAATAAGCCAACCATTTCATTCTCATTATCCCCCATTTGCACCTGAATATGTACTATATTCGATATTTCAAGAACACTTAATATAGTTACATTTTAAAATAGTCATGGCCCTTTGAGCAGGGTTCTACTGTCATTAGGATAGCTAAGAGTAGATGAGCTTGACCAGATAAAATTATATTGTTCTGGTTTCCGTACTTTTAGTTTTCTGTCAATTAAGTGCAAGATTTTGTGTGATATAAAATTTCCACTTTTCTTTTTATTTAGTTCTTAGTTCTATGGTTTTTAAGTATAAATATTATTCAAATGAAGTAAGCAAAAATTGTAGCTCTTAAAGAGTACACTTCTGTGACTATTGGAAATATAATAGAAGTTATTGGTATAGAAAAGTCGAATGTTTGGAGTTTTTTATTTAGTTAGTTTTTTTTTATTTTTCCCACTTACATATAAAAACAATTTTTAATGTTAGTTTTTAAAACTTTGAGTTTTTAATTCTCTCCCTTCCTTCCTCCCTCGCCCTCCAAATTGAGTGGGCAAATAATTTAATATCTTATACATGTGTAGTTATGCAAAACATTTCCATATTAGTCACATTGTGAAAGAAAACATGAACAAAAAAAACCCCTCAGGAAAAATAAAGTAAAAAAAATATTATTTGATCTGAATTCAGACACCATAAGTTCTTTCTCTGGAGATGGATAGCATTTTTCATTATAAGTTCTTCAAAGTTATCTTGGATCATTTTATTGCTGAGAACAGTTAAGTTATTCATAGATGATCATCTTATAATATTATTATTACTTTGTATACAATAATTTCACTTTGTATGAGCTCATGTAAATCTTTCCAGAAAGTGCTCTTATTACAAGTATCATCTCCCTATATAGGAATGTAAACAGTTTTTGGGGGGTTTATTAAAGCTTTTTATTTATAAAACATATGAGTAATTTTTCTACATTGACCTTTGCAAAATTTTCTGTTCCAAAGTTTTCCCTCCTTCTCCCTACCCTTTATCCTAGATGGCAGGTAGTCTAATACATGTTAAATATGTTTAAATATATGATAAATCCAATATGTGTGTACATATTTATACAGTTATCTTGCTGCACAAGGAAAATCAGATCTAGAAAGAGGAAAAAAAACAACCTAAGAAGGAAAACAAAATGCAAGTAAACAGTCACAGAAAGCATTAAAATGCTATTTTGTGGTCCACACTCAGTTCCCACAGGCCTCTCTCTGGATGTATATGACTTTCTTTATCACTGAATAATAGGAACTGGTTTGAATCACCTCATTGTTGAAGAGAAACATGTCCATCAGAATTGATCATTGTATAGTCTTGTTGCTGTATAATGATCTCCTGGTTCTGCTCATTTCATTTAGCATTAGTTCATATATGTCTCTCCAGGCCTCTCTGAAATCATCTTGTTAGTCGGGAATATAAACAGTTTAACTTTATTTAGTCCCTTGTGAGTTTTCTTTCCCATTTACCTTTTAATGCTTCTCTTGATTCTTTTATTTGAAAGTCAAATTTATATTTAGCTCTGGTCTTTTTATCAGGAATGCTTGAAGGTCCTCTATTTCACTGAATTTCCATTTCTTGTTCTGAAATATATTCAGTTTTACAGCATTTTAACGCTTTCTGTGAATATTTCCATGCATTTTGTTTTCCTTCTTAGGTTGTTTTTTTCCTTCTCTTTCTAGATCTGATGTTTTTTGTGCAGTAAGATAATTGTATAGATATGTATACATGTATTGTATTTGTCATATAATTTATCCTATTTAGCATGTATTGGATTACTTGTCATCTAGGGGTGGGTGTGGGGGAAGGAGGGGAAAAGCTTGGGGAAAAATGTTTTTGCAAAGGTCAGTGTTCAAAGGTCACTCATGTTTTGTAAATAAAAAGCTTTATTTTAAAAAAAAGAAATATATTCAGTTTTGCTGGGCAGGTGATTCTTGGTGATAACCCTAGCTCCTTTGCCCTCCAGAATATCATATTCCAAGCCTTCCACTCTTCTAGCATGGAAGCCCCTAATCTTGTGTGATACTAGTTGTGACTCCACAATACTTTTTTTTCTTTCTGGCTGATTGTAATTCTTCTCCTTGACTTAGGAGCACTAAAATTTGGCTATAATATTCCTGGAAGTTTTTATTTGGGATCTCTTCCAGGAGATGATCAGTGAATTCTTTCAATTTCTAATTTGCCATGTGAGTTCTAGATTATCAGGGCAGTTTGCCTTGGTAATTTCTTGAAAGATGATGCTAGGTTCTTTTTTTATCATGGCTTTCAAGTAGTCCAGTAATTTTTAAATTATCTTTTCTGGGTTTATTTTTCAGGTCAATTGCTTTTTCAGCAAGATATCTCACATTGTCTTCTATTTTTATGGGGGGTTTTTGGTGGTTTTGTTTTATTATATCTTGATTCCTCATAGTCATTAAAATCCATTTGCTCAATGTTATTTTTATTTTATTTTTTAATAAAGCTTTTTATTTTCAAAACATATGCACAGATAATTTTACATTGACCCTTGTATAGCCTTCTGTTTCAGATTTTCTCCTCCAACCCATCACCCCCTCCCCTACATGGCAAGCAATTCAATATATGTTAAACATGTTAAAATATATGTTAAATCCAATAGGTACAAACATATTTATACAATTTTCTTGCTGCACAAGAGAAATCAGATCAAAAAAAAGAAAGTAAAAGAGTAAGAAAACAAAATGCAAGCAAACAACAACAGAAAGAATGAGAATGTTATGTTGTTATCCACATTCAGTTCCTACAGACCTCTCTCTGGGTATAAATGGCTCTCTTCATCACAAGATCATTGGAATTGGCATCAATCAACTCATATTTGGAAAGAGTCACATTCATAAGAATTGATCATCATATAATATTGATGTTGTTTTGTACAATGATCTCCTGGTTCTGCTCATTTCATTTAGCATCTGCTCATGTAAGTCTCTTCAGGCCTTTCTAAAATCATCCTGCTGATCATTTCTTATAAAACAATAATATTCCACAGCATTCATATACCATAATTTATTCAGCTATTCTTCAATTGATGGGGATCCACTCAGTTTCCAGTTTCTTGCTATTACAAAAAGGGCTGCCACAAACATTTTTGCGCGTGTGGGTCCTTTTCCTTCCTTTAAGATTTTTTTGGGATATAGGCCCAATAGAAATACTGCTGGGTCAAAGAGTATGCATAGTTTGATAACTTTTTGAGCATAGCTCCAAATTGCTCTCCAGAATGGTTGGATTCATTCATAGTTCCAACAATGTATTAGTGTCCCAGTTTTCCCACATCCCCTCCAACATTTGTCATCTTTTCCTGTCTTCTTAGCCAATCTGAGAGGTATGTAGTGGTATCTCAGAGTTGTCTTAATTTGCATTTCTCTGATCAATAGTAATGTAGAGCACCTTTTCATATGATTAGAAATGGTTTTAATTTCTTTATCTGAAAATTGTCTGTTCATATCCTTTGATCATTTGTCAATTGGAGAAAGGCTTGAATTCTTATAAATTTGAGTCAATTCTCTACATATTTTGTAAATGAAGCCTTTATCAGAACCCTTAAATGTAAAAATGATTTCCCAATTTATTGCTTCCCTTCTTATCTTGTCTACATTAGTTTTGTTTGTACAAAAATATAATGAAAATTATCTATCTGGTGTTCAATTAAGAGTTCCAGTTCTTCTTTGGACACAAATTTCTTCGTTCTCCACAGGTCTGAGAAGTAAACTATACTACGTTCCTCTAATTTATTTATAATATCACTCTTTATGTCTAAATCATGAACCCATTTAGCTATTATCTTGGTATGTGGTGTTAGGTGTGGGTCAAGCCCTAGTTTCTTCCACACTAGTTTCCAATTTTCCCAGCAGTTTTTGTCGAATAGTGAATATTTATCCCAAAAGCTGGGGTCTTTGGGTTTGTCAAACATCAGATTGCTATAATTATTGACTATTTTGCCCTGTGAACCTAACCTATTCCATTAATTTATTATTCTTTTTCTTAGCCAGTACTAAATTGTTTTGATGACCACTACTTTACAATATAGTTTTAGATCTGACACAGCTAGGGCATCTTCATTAACATTTTTTCATTAATTCCCTTGAAATTCTTGACCTTTTGTTGTTCCAGATGAAATTTGTTACTATTTTTTCTAGATATATAAAATAATTTCTTGGGAGTTTGATTGGTATGGCACTTAATAAGTAGATTAATATAGGTAGTATTGTCATTTTTATTACATTTACTTGGCCTAGCCATGAACACTTGATATTTTTCCAACTGATTAGGTCTGATTTTATATATTGCAAAGTGTTTTTTAGTTGTGTTCGTATAGTTCCTGACTTTCCTTTGGCAGATAGATTCCCAAATATTTTATACTATCAACAGTTATTTTGAATGGAATTTCTTTTTGTATCTTTTGCTGCTGAGCTTTGTTGGTAATATATAAAAATGTCAATGATTAATGTGGATTTATTTTATATTCTGCAACTTTGCTAAAGTTGTAAATTGTTTCTAGTAGTTTTTTCGTTGAGTCTCTAGGGTTCTCTAAGTATACCATCATATCATCTTCAAGGAGTGATAATTTGGTTTCCTCATTACCTATTCTAATTCCTTTAATCTCTTTTTCTTCTCTTACTGCCAAAACTAACATTTCTAATACAATATTAAATAGTAATGGTGATAGTGGGCAGACTTGTTTCACTCCTGATCTTATTGGGAATGGTTCTTTTTTGTTCCTATTACATATGATGCTTGTTGATGGTTTTAAATAGATGCTACTGATCATTTTTAAGTCCATTTATTCTTATAATCTCTAGTGTTTTTAATAGGAATGGGTGTTGGATTTTATAAAAATGCTTTTTCTGCATCTACTCAATGCTATTTTTATGGAATTATTTTCTTCGGTGAGCTTCTAGATCTCCTTTTCTATTTGGCCAATTCTACCTTTTTAGGGTTTGTTGTTGTCATTTTCAGTGAATTGTTATATCTCTCTATCCCTTTTGCCAATTCTACTTTTTAAAGCATTCTTGTTACTGGTTCTTTGTACTTCTTTTACCATTTGACCTAATCTGTTTCTTAAGGTGTTATTTTCTTGAGTATTTTTTTAGTGTTTCCTTTACTAAGGTATTGACTCATTTCTCATGATTTTTTCATATCATTCTCATTTCTCTTCACAATTTTTCCTCTACCTCTCTTACTTGGTTTTCAAAATTGTTTTTCAACTCTTCAATAGACTAAGACCAATTTATATTTTTCGTGGAGGCTTTGGATGTAGGAACTTTGACTTTGTTAACTTTTTTATAAGTCTATATTTTGATCTTCCTTGTCACCATGATAACTTTCTATGGTCAGAAATTTTTTTCTGTCCTTTGTTCATTTCCCCAGCCTATTTATTGACTTTTGACTCTTTGTTAAAGTAGAACTCTTCTATTTTCAGTTATTTCTAGGGAACTGTAAGTTTTCAGTTTTTCCAAAGTTGTATGGTCAAAGGAGAAATGTGTTCACTATTCTCCTGGCCACCATGTGCTCTGGTTTGTGAGTGACCCCAAATATCTTTTCTTCCCTAGAACTGTGAGGAAGGTCCTTGTTCTACTGGGACTGCAAGCTCTGGTATGTTAATGTTCTTCCTTGTCCTGAGACTGACACTTAGGACTTGTGCCCTGGGTCCAAATATGGACAAAGTAACAGAGTTATGTCTCAGTGCTAGCAAAGAAATTCTGTAGTCTCCTTCTGATCAGTTGTTCAGTCTATTTCTGTCTGGGGGTGAGAGCTCCAGAAATTAGTCACTGCTGAGTCAGTGATTCGCAAGGGCGGCTCCCAAGATTGGTTTGCTTATTCTGGGGTTTGCTGAACCACTTCATGCTATACTCTTAGTCAGGTGACACAAACTTTTCTTGCTGACTAAGTTGTCTTTGGCTGCAAAATGATTTCACCTCATCCTTTTGTTTGTTCTTGTTTCAGAACTTATTTGTGGCATTACTTAAAGATATTGAGAGGAATTTGGGGGACAGCTTATGCAAGTTTCTACCTTTTTTCTGTCATCTTGGCTGCCCCCCAAGCCAAATGTTTTAAGGTTCACTCAAACTTGTGATAAAACAGGATCAGATGCAAAGCAGTACAAAGGAGAATTTTTTTTCAAAAGTGAAAATCAGTGAAAATCCAAAAATTAACAAGCCATTGCTACAACATATGTTGATTAATTTTTCTAAAGACCAAAGGAAATGGCCAACTGAAGTAGATGTTATTGATTTCTCTACAATAGAGCATAAACTTTTTGAAGTTAGAAGAATTGCAAGACCGGATTTTATAAAGTAACTACTAATCATTGTTATGAAGAGGAAATAAGTTTGTCATAGGCAAGACAACACACAGATTGGAGTATTGAAGATGTGGAGGAAGGTAATTTTTATTAAATTTCCTTTTTAGTTTAAGATTATATAAAAACAAATGTCAAAAGGTGTCTTGGTGACCCTATAACACCTGGAAATCTTCACCAGCCTATTAAAAAACCTTGGGTGATATTGTTTATTTTAGTGAGTTTGCAAGTCATATTCCTTCAGGGAATGGATTGATAAATAGATCTCTATGCAGAAAAAGAATTGTTTGGGAATTACAGAATTTCTTTAAATGAAGATTGAATATCATAACATGAATCTATGCCAAATCATATATCAAGAAACATTTAAAAAATTGTCCATGATATAGAAATAATAATAACAATAACTAATAATTATATAGTACTTGCTATGTGCCAGGCACTGTGCTAAGGACTTGACAATCATTATATTACTTGATCCTCATAACAACTCTGGGAGGTAGGCACTGTTACTATTCCCATTTTACAAATGAGGAACCAGAGGCAAACAGAAATTAAGTGACTTCCCCAGGGCCATACAGGTAAGTGTCTTAGTCCAGAGTTGAACTCCTGATTCCATGTCTGGCACCTTATCTACTGTACCATCCGGCTACTTGAGATTCAACCAATGTTAAACCCCATTCAAAGCCTATGGGATATGAACAAGACTGGGAAAATGATCTAGCTTTCAAAAGCATGCTTAATATACAATGTGATACAAATGTGGTTTCATGATAAAGAATGAAAAAAAATGCATAAAAATCAAACCAAAGCCAAATTGTGTGAAACAAGTAATTGCAACAAAAGGAAAACATATTGCATATTTGTTTTTAAAGATTTTAAAGATGCAAAAAGTTATGAGGTATTTTGTAAAAGTCAATAAAGTTAATTATTTTACATTGTCTCAATTAATTTACATACCACTCTGAAAGTGCTAAAGCTAAATTGAAAGCATGGCAGATCATGAATCAGAGAAAATGACCAACTTCTCATCTGCCTTTTTAAAACAAACATATAATATTATCTGTAGCTTTTAACCAGAGTCTAAGTCAACAGCCACTAATAGAAGCAGCTATGGATAAACACATCAATCTTTTTACCAACATTTATGCACCACTGGATCATCAATAACTTCAGATAAAAAAGATACCCATGGGGCTTGTGAGTAATGTTTAAATTAAATGAATTAGATAATAAAGTTGAAGATATGCTCCTTTTAGAATACCCAGGCCCAATCCCAAGGCTATGAAAAGTTATTTTAAAAGACTTGCTGCATTGTGGAGTATTTCAGAAATCAAAAAGTCTCACCTTCTTTACACAAGAAACTCTTTGAGGCAAGACAAAATAAAATTTAAGTAAGTGGAATTTACCAAAACTTAGAGGATGAAGTTGCCTGAGAGTAGATGGTGAGACCCAATGGTCACTATGGTTTAAAGCCAGTGCAGACAGCAAAGCACAGGCTAAATTAATGAGGATATTATTATATAATAAGGAATATAGGTTCTCAGCAGTAGGGCAGATGGTAAGGCCATTTAAAGTAACTGAGTAACATGGTCTTCCATGTTAATGGAAGGATTATACCTGGTTGACTATCTCCTCATTCGAGTGGTATAAACAGCCATTATTCAGACAGGTGGTCTGAAGGAACCTGATCCTGAGACTACTGGAAAGAAAGATCTTCCTGGATTCTGGGGAGTGAGGATCAGGCTGAGATACTGGGGGAAAGAAGTCCTGCAGTAATGAAGGCACTTCCTAGACTGTGACTTTCCCAAAATGGCATTGATAGACTATCCAGGTTTCACAGGTATATAGCAATGAGATGAGCACAATGATTCTGTACACTCTCATTTTTGTGGTCAGTCTAATGTCTCTCCTATCTCCCACTTTCCTTCAAAGCCTCCCAAATACTGAGTTAGCTTCCATATGAATTGTCTTTGGAAGATTCTGAAGATCACCTGGCATCCTTTTTCAAACTAAACTGCCAAGCATTCTAACTCTACTGTAGAGAGTAAAATTCCACTGGACTGGCCACCTTATTCAAATGCCAAATGGACTCTTGTCAAAAAATCTGTTTTAAGGAGAACTCCCATAGGGCAAGCGCTCATAGAGTGGTCAGAAAAAGTGATATAAGAACAATCTCAAGTTCTTTCTTAAGAACCTTCGAATTGATTGTGTGACTTGGGAGACCCTAGCACAGGACCACCCAGCATGGCGTGCCCTCATCAGAGAAAGTGTTGGGCTCTATGAGCAAAAGAGAATTGAATTAGTTCAGAAGAAATGTGAGAAGTCACCCCAAATGTTCAAAAGGGCTGTTTGTGTTTGCCTTTGGCAGAGTATTCTGAATTCATATCAGTCTGATCAGTCAGACACACTTTCTTTTTATACAGTGATGTCATTTTGGTCCTCTTCAAGAACAAAGAACAACCAGACTGTGGCATTCAGGAATGGACACAATACTTCAGGAGAGGAAGGGTCCAAAGGAACTTAGTCTTCAAAGCAATGACTCTTAATGCAGACCAAGATAATATTAGTTCTTTTAGCTGTCACTCTCTACTATTAATTCAACTTGAACTGGCATGACATTAAAATACCCAGAATTTTTTCAAAATACTACCTCACTAGGCCTCTAATATTTGTAGAGATGATTTTTCTATAGATCCAACTGTACACCTTTAAATTAACCCTTATCAAATTGTAGCTTATAAGAGTCAGTCCAACTATATGATGATCAGTTCTGATGGACATGGTTCTCTTCAACAATGAGATGTTTCAAATCAGTTCCAGTTGTTCGGTGATGAAAAGAGCCATATACACCCAGAGAGAGGCCTGTGGGATCAGAGTCCACAATATAGCATTTTCACACTCTCTATTGATGTTTGCTTGCATTATGTTTTCCTTCTCAGTTTTTTTCCTTGTAGATCAGATTTTTCTTGTACAGCAAGATAACTGTATAATTATGTATATACATATTTGATTTGTTAAGTATTTTAATATAATTAACACATATTAAACTTCCTGCCATCTAGGGGAGGGGATGGGGGGAAGAAGGGAAAAATTTGTAACAGAAAGCTTTGCAAGGGTCAATGTTGAAAAATTACCTATGCATATGTTTTGCAAAAAAAAAAGGCTTTAATTAAAAAAAAATTTAAAGAAATCCCAAAACAAAAGCTCCCAGAAATATTAGAACCAAATTCCAGAAATCCTAGGTAAAGGAGAAAATATTGCAAGGAGAGAAAACAATTCAAGTATTGTGGAGCCATGGTCCGGATAAAAGATTTGGTAGCTCCTACATGAAGGATCTGAGGGCTTGGAATATGATATTCTAGAGGGCAAAGGAGCTAGGGTTACAACCAAGAATCACTTAACCAGCAAAACTGAATGTAATCCTTCAGGGGGAAAAATATATTCAATGAAATTGAAAATTTTCAAGCATTCTTGATGAAAAGACTAGAGCTAAATGGAAAAATTGATTTTCAAATACAAGATTCAAGAGAAGAATAAAATGGTAAACAGAAAGTAAAAATCATCAGATTAATAAAATTAATCTGTTTACATTTTTAAAAAGAGTCAATCCAATGGTCTAATCTACTTTTGGATTCTATCTTTCAAAGTATTAGTTATCTCTCCCAGATTTCATTAGCATATAATCTATATCTTTATCCAAGTTACTGATAAAAATGTAATACAAGACTAATCACAGATCCTTAGGACATTCCACTAGAAACCTACCAAGTAGATATCAAATCACTTATAACACTTATTTTAGTCTAAACATGCAAGGAGTTCTAAATCTGTCTGTGAATTTCTATCTTTCACAGAAGAAAAGCATGAAATATTTTGTCAAGTGCTTTGCTAATATATGATTTTGTGTTATTGTTGTTAGTCTGACTCTTCATGACAGCAAAGATACTGAAGTGGTTTGCTATTTTTGCAACTCATTTTACAGATGAGAAAACTGAGGTAAACAGTATTAAGTAACTTGCCAAGGGTTACACAGTTAATAAATGTCTGAAGCTAGATTTGAACTAGTAAATCATATTTGCAGCATTACCATTATCTAACAATCTATTAATCTTGTTTTAAAAAAAGGATTAAGGGGAGTCTGGAAAGACCCATTTTTGATGAAACCATGCTGGCTATACATGATAACCACTTTGTTTTTTAGAAACAAACTATGTCTCATATAATTCATATGATAATTTCCCAGGAATGAAAGTCAAACTTACTAGCCTAAAGTTTGTGACCATACAACTAGATTTCAGTCCCCTCATTTTACAGATAAGAAAACTGAGGACCAAAGAGGCAAAGTTATTTGGCCAGGGTATGTATATAGATATACACACGCATATATGTATATATATATATACACCTGTATATATATATATATATATATACTTATATATTTATATCATGCATGTATATGTATGTGTGTATATACATTTATATGTTGTTTTGCAAAACTGATGCTTTCTAGTTCTGTGGTATTCTCTTCATTCTCCATAATTTTTCAACTTTCACATACAATAGTTTGGCAATCCCACAAGTCAACACCCAAAGATGTAATACATCTTGATAAGATGACTCTAATTCATTAGAGGCCACCAGATAATCTTTTGCCACCTTGCTTGATTAATTCCCCATTAGCTGCTGTTCTTTTTATTATTTCTCATCCAAAGGTCATTCTTTTTGGCAGAGATAACTGAAACCAAATGAGAATTGAGCAGCAACTTTTTCTATCTGCTATCAGTTATCATCCCATCTAACCCAAGCAGTGGTCCTCTTCCTGAACTAAATATCCTCTCTCCCACAATATAACTTTTAAAAACCCACTCTTTTTGTTGTCCTTAAATTTGTTGGCTAACCTTAGACAATTCTGTGCTTTTACCTTCCTGATATTATTCTTAGAGTCCCGTGCCAAGATGGGTATTATGGGCCTTTTATCTGACTTTGCTTCCATTTGAGTGATAAAAAAAAGAATAAGATGCTTCATTGTGGTTCAAAGAGATTTTCATTAGCAGTGAGTTCACTTGTTCCCTATTACTACTCCTTTATTCTTCTCATAATTTTTTTTTCTGAGTCAACTTTCTCTCAGCTTCAGGAAATGGAATCTGTTGAATGAAAAAGAGGGAGTTGCCATTCAAGAAGCACCAGAGAGTGAGAGTATTCTTTGTCAAAAACCAGAACATGATGTGGGGTTCTGTCTCCAGGATTTGGGCCAAAATGATCCAAAATCCAAGATGACTGGGGAAGAATCCATGCTTCTTGTTTGAAGGAGATGGGAATGAAGATGGGATTGGAAGCAACATGGTGTGGAGATAGAAAATATCTAAGTAATTACCAAAAATAATATTTGGGAACAAGTGGAATGAAAGCAAGTGGAAATAATTGTACATTATTTTATGTGTGTGATACTTTCCCCACCAGGCAGGACAGAAATTTTGGAAACCAATTAAATGAAGGTGTGGAGAAGAAAAGTGCATTTGTCCTTTTTATGTGGTAGCTTCAAATTTTAACTAAATATTATTGCTAATTAAGGGCTAAAATCTCTTAATTTTTTGTTGTTTTTTTTTATAGGGGAAGGTTCACAATCATGGTTGGTATCTTCTAAGTTTGACACATGGAACAATTTATCTTTGCCTATGTCATCACCAAATCCTTCTCTTGGAATGTAGAGGGTTGAAGGGATGTCATTACAAAGCATGTAAAGATTGAAACACCTTTTAAAACAATAATAAAAGCAACTCACGAAAGCTGTAAAGATGCTTTACAATTCCTATCTTCTTATCTCATGCTCAAGTTTCTGCCACAACTCAATGACCATCACCTTTGTTCATTCAGAATTGGTCTACATTTTGGTTGTCCACAGTCCTATTATGGACAGGAGACCTGCCTCTAAACCCTAGTGCTCAGGGCTGGCTCTCTATTCCTTGATTTCAGTTGTAATAACTAAATGATTATCAGGAATGGCAGGACAGGATGTTAATTCAAGACTATTTGGAGCAAAGAAATAAAGGATATACTTTCCATTCCTATGGAGCATTCAGAAAATCCATCAAACCCTTTGACTTCATACTACTTTATCTGCTTGATTATTTTTTTTTCAGTTAGATTTTAAATCAAGTTAGATCAATGAGCCACAGAAGAGAAGGTTTAAATATTGGAAAAAGTTCCTGAATAAAATCTAAAACTTGTCCCCTTATGGTCTTATTTTATATTTTTGCCTTTTAAGCATTGGAAGTTTACCTGTGTTCCTCATTCACTTTGCTTAGAGCCTCATTCACTTTGCTTACTCCTTCCATTTTTTTTCTTCATGTCCCTTTTATCATAATCTATCATTATCAAACCAGGAATGAACACATATCTGTTTTATACATGACACTGTTCTTGATATTGTCCAGCTTGACTTTCAACCAAAGTGGCACTACCTCAGATTCTGTCAACTTGCACAAGAATGAAACACAGTCCTGAGATGTATAGTATTCAGGCCTTGGGCTTGATTCTTTTCAGTAGTCATCTATGAAGCAGCAAGTTCCACTAATGACTATTCATAATGTATAATATTAACAATTTTACCAAATTTTGCTTGGGTATTAAATAGTTTTCTGTGAAAATTAAATTTAACAGCCAGAATACAATG
Source organism: Myrmecobius fasciatus (assembly GCA_023553655.1). Taxonomy (NCBI): domain Eukaryota; kingdom Metazoa; phylum Chordata; class Mammalia; order Dasyuromorphia; family Myrmecobiidae; genus Myrmecobius; species Myrmecobius fasciatus. The sequence continues at coordinate 278,870 of JAJPUD010001618.1, read as the reverse complement.
AATCAAAATGTAATATTTAATTGAAATAACATTGTGTACTATATACTGCTGCAATTTTATCAAATGATCTTGTAGATTTTCACCCAACCTGTCTCCCTATGAAAAATTTTCCAGCTTCAGGAAAATTTAGTTGATTCTAATGCCTCAATGATAAGACTACAATAAAATGAGTATCCCTATAAATAATTCTTCTTGATTTAAAAAAAATGAGATGCAATAAAAATATGGCCTCATGAAAGGACATTAGCAAAAATGAAGACAAAAACTGAAGCAATTATCAAATGATCTACCATGATACTTTAGACAAAATCATTTCTGACTAGAATGTTGGTGGAACTATATTCAGTTCAACACTTATTTTATCTGCTCTTTTGCCTCACAAGAAAGTCCCACCATAAAGACGTTTCTTTGCTCACTATACCCTGAATTTGAATGTGAAATATATTGAATGTGAAACAATTTGCCTATGGAATATTCCCTTTGTTGGCCATTTGTTCTATAAGTGTTCATAAATTTGCTTCATGAGCAATTACAATGCTCAGATCTTTGAGAAGATGGGAAACAATCATAAATTCAAGGCAGGAAAAAAACGTTAGGGCTTTCTAACATCATCAGACTAACAGCAACCAATGAACCCCAGTTCATTGTTTCCCAGTTGGTATTTTGAACACCCAAGGGACACATTCACGTGTGTACCAAAGGGACACATGGCATAGAATTTAGTCTATTAGTTTATTAGATGAAGTGTGGACACCTTGGTTTTAATTTGCTTATCTAAATGGAGCATGATGGAAAGAAACTATTGGGGACAATAAATACTGTTGACTGAAGGTTCACTTTTATTTGCATGTGTTATTGTTGTCATTAATTTAATTGTTGCATTGATTGATAGACTTTTTGTAAATTTGAACCTGAAGGCTTTTTTTCCCTACTTTAAGCAAAGAGCACACTTGGGGAAAAAAAAGGAAGAGATGTTTAAGGTTGTCTATTTCCTTGGGTTTTTTTCTCTGTGGCAATAAAAAACAGAGTCTACATTCTCTAGTAGTTACTGACCCTACATGTTTTTTTAATGAACACTATGAAATCCGATTATTCCTCATTTCAATGTCAAATATTCCATTGTCTCTAGCATTTTCCCACAGATAAATTGGAACCTACTTTGCAAAATCTTTTATCTTCCTTATCACTGTCATTTGAACCCTCTCCCTGTCTTCAACAATTAACTTAAGATACAGGGACCAGAAAGTTATATAATGAAAGTGTGACCAGAGTTTGAGGGAGCAAGAGATTAATTCATTTAATAATAGCTGGTAAGCACATCTTATGTATGCAAAACTTGAAAATACAGAAGTGATTAGGAAATATGTCAGCCTTCACAGAGTACTGTTTACTTGCCAATTTCTACATATTTCCTTCTGAGGTGCTTGCAGCTGCAAAAGTCCATCATTTAAGACTAATTTTCTCCAGCTGATGCTATAAAGTTGAGAATTATAGACATGAAGAATATCTTCGGGTGACCCTAAGAGCATTGGAAAAATATGTGATGTGTAAGTAGGTGTGATATTACCAATGATAACTTATGCATGAAAAAAATGATAGACAAAGAATCTCATATTTAGAAGAGATTTGGAGGTCAACTAATGCAAAATCTCCTCTTTATCCTCAAAAAGTGAGTATCCAGATACTATAAGTCCTACAATAAGGAGAAATTAATCTTTAAGCCTGTCCCACTACAGATAGCTCTAATTTGGGGGATATTTTCTTTTAGAGTTCCCCAAGTCTATTTCTTCCTGTTCTTTTCACTGTTCCTCTTTCTTCCCATTACAACCCTTCAGATAGTTGAAGAGAGTTATCATAATTTTCTTGGTGGTAGTTAAGGGAGAAAGAAGCATCATGGAATCATAGAACTTGATAGCAGTTCAGAACCTAAACACCCATTCAATGTGAGACGCAGAAGAACCCCTGCTAATAAACATCCAGCCCAGTTTGATGTCCTGCAGCTGAAGACCTGCAGGGAGGGTAAATCAACTACTTTCTTTTTTATATATATATAAAGCGTTTTATTTACAAAACATATGAGTGACCTTTCAACATTGACCTTTGCAAAAACCTTTTTTTCCCAAACTTTTCCCCTCCTCCCCCCCACCCCCACCCCAGATGACAGGTAATCTAATACATGCTAAATAGGATAAATTATATGACAAATACAATACATGTATACATATCCATACAGTTATCTTACTGCACAAGAAACATCAGATCTAGAAAGAGAAGAAGAAAAAAACAACCTAAGAAGGAAAACAAA